>CM053791.1:69468648-69773648 GCA_028749045.1 Cupressus sempervirens
GATTCTATCAATTTTTTGGATAATGAATATGTGAAGGTAAGAACTACTCCTATATCTACTAGACAACTAAAATAGAAGATAGAAGACAACCAAAAAATGTTGGAGATTGCCTCATCCCTAAGCTATGTCAGGTTTAATGACCTAAAAGACTATGACAGTGCAAAGAAGATGTGGGATAGATTGAAGACCATATATGGAGTTGATGACAATGTTTTAAGAGCAAAATCAAAAACCCTAAGAGGTAAATTTGATGACATGAGAATGATAGAATGTTAGTACATAATACAATATTGTACAACATTTAAAGAGGTTGTTAATGCTATTCAAGGTGCAAATGGAGAAATTAAAGATGAAACAATGATAAGTGAGGTATTGAGGACTCTACTCACTCTCTATGTCATTAGAGTCTCTGCAATTTAAGAACTGAGATGCACACCATGTTGGAAATATAAGAGGAGTAACTAAGAGGGGAGGCATGAATTAGTTATTACAAAAATAAATCCCAAATCCCTTAGATGTTGGTACAAAATACAAATAGATAACTGAATACTACTGAAGCTCAGCAAGCACATAGAATGATATAACTCGGTAATAGCTAGATTAGCTCAATAAAAGATTAAAACATAGATCATTAGATGTTATCTATGATTGCCATTACTTTAAATTAGTTAAAAACACATAAAAGAAAATATCATGAACACATTTCATACTAGGATTTAACATGGAAATGCAATTTGGGAAAAACCAAAAATAGCAATTAGTTATTGATTTTCACTCTTCTAAAGTGAGCCTTGTTAGGAGCCAACCCTATTAAAGGTAAAAAAACACACTATTAGGTGTGACCATGTTAAAGGATATAATCACCCTATTAGGAGTGGCCTAGTTAGAGGTCTTGAAAATAATTCAATGGAATTGCCACCTTGTTAGAGAATTTGCAAATAGCTATTAAGCCAATTCCATTAGGAGATTTAAATCATTGCTACAATGGTTAGAGAGTAACAATGAGATGACATGATTTGAATGCAACTAAATTGCTGATTTTAGATCTCTGTTTTGGCTTGTACTTGATAATTTCTGATTGAATATGGCTTTTCTATACACCACAAGGATATTCTTCTTATCCTTCAAATTTTCTTCCTCTACTCATCCATAGATCTTTAATCACATCATCACAATTCACACATTCACTTCCTCTTTTTCACACACTCTTTGAAATCACAGCTTGACCTTATATTTATATCTTCTACTTTGTCAAGTTAGCTCAAATACAATGTAGAATAATCAATATTCATCACCTTAGTTAGCTAGAATCAATAGATAAATCAATTAAGCTTAATACAAAAAAAAAAAGAAAATCCTTCGTTAGCTAATCCTACTTGATAGAAACTAACTCTAAAATGGTTTTCTTCATTAAGCAATAGATGCTTGGTTAATATTGCAAACTTACAAAAATCCTTTGGCAACTGAGTAAGCTCAGTTAGCACTAATTCCATCCATCTTTCCTTTGTTACCTGAGTGAGCTTGGTTAACACTCACTTTCTACAACTTTTCCTTTGACACCCAAGTGAACTTGGTAGACATTGCCTTCTAAACTAGGAAAGCACAACGATGCTTAGTAGACACTGAGAACTATCTTCACTACCCAAGTGAGCTTGACATATACTGACTACAAATCATATGACATTTGTGTAACATCAAAGACAACAAACAATTAATCAATTATATCCAACAATCTCCCTCTTTGGCATTAATGGCAACAAAACATGTCATAGCACAATAAAATTTTGGATTTTAGACTTGAGAACTCCCTCTATCAGTATGAGCTCTTCCTTTCACTTGAATCTATCTTCAATAACTTCTAGCAAGTTCATTTAGAAAATTCTCCCTATTTCAGCATACTTCTTCATTGGAAGACTTCTTCCTCTTTGATTTCGAAGTTTATTCTAATTCCAAAAGTTTCTCAGAGATATGAAAGTAAACTTCTCCCTATTTGACAACACATGCCAAAAAAAATTCCCTAATAAGTACCAATGTACCTTAAGTAATAATTTGTCTATAATGTGCCCTTGCCAATTTTCCACCAACTGATTGATCTTCAATAGGTTCTGGTTCATGCATTCACTAAAATTCATTTAGTGAATTTTAGATATGGGAATGACCCCTATCTTACCTCTTAGACACATAAATGAATCCTTAGGTAATTGCTTGATGAATATATCTACAATCTAGTCCTTTGTTTTCACATATTATAGTTTGACTTCTTTATCTTGCACTAATTCTCTTAAGAAGTGATAATTTATAGTAGTATACTTCTTTTTGGAGTGCATTAATGGATTCTTTGATATATTGATTGTGCTGGTGTTATCACAATATATGACAACTAGATCTTTAATCTCTACGTTCATTCCTTATAAGAATTGTTTGAACCAAACAATGTTAGAATAATTGACTGTTGCAGCTACATATTCTACCTTTGCTATGGACTGAGATGTACATTTTTTCTTCTTGATTGTCCAAGATACTAGTCTTTTACCAAGAAAGAATGCTCCACCATCAGTGTTTTTTTCTATCATCAAGACTTCCTGCCCAATCAATATCAGTAAATACTTTCAAGTCCAAATTTACTCCATGTTTGTACCATAAACCATAGTCTTTAGTACCTTTTAGATATCTAATGATTCTCTTAAATGCCATCATGCCATTTTCCTTAGGATTTGCTAAGAATCTTGCCACTATTCCAAATACTAGAGCAATATTAGGCCTTGTATTTACTACATACTAAAATTTTCCAATCATTGATTTGTAATTGGTCTTATCTACTTCTTTGGAATCATCATTCTTGGAAAGATTATGTCTAACAGACATAGGTGTTCCAACTAGTCTTGAATCTTCCATTCCAAATTTCTTCAGTATCTTCTTGATATACTTAGATTGAGTGATGTAGATACCATTCTTGTTATGTTGTATTTGCAATCCAACAAAGAATTTTATTTCACCAAACATGGACATCTCAAATTCTTTACTCTTTTCTTCTAAGAATGCTTTTCATAAGTAATCATTTTCTATGAATAAAGTATCATCAACAAATATATCTGCCAACACAATCTTCTTGTCAAATCCTTCATTGATATACAAACTACTATTATCATTAGTCCTTTGAAAACCAATCTATACCAAGTAATTATGTAGTCTTTCATACAAACCTTTAGGAGCTTGCTTAAGACCATATAATACTTTGTGTATTTTGCAAACCATGTCCTTTGCTAGGATCTACAAAACCTTTTAATTGTTTAACATAGACTTTATCATCAAGAATTCCATTCAAGAATGTAGACTTGACATCCATTTGATATACTTTAAATCCTCTATGTGTTGCATATGCTAGTAAATTTATAACACCTTTTAATCTTGCTATAGGAGAAAAATTCTCACCATAGTCAATACCTTTTTCTTGAGAACAACTTTTGCATACTAATCTTGCTTTGTTTATTGATACTTTTCCATCTTCATTCAACTTATTTCTAAATACCCATTTTTTACTAATTACATTTTTATCCTTAGGTCTAGGAACAAGAGTCCATATTTTTTTCTTTTCCATCTATTCTATTTCTTCATTCATTTCCTCAATCCAACTTTCATTTTCTAGAGCATCCTTAACACTTCTAGGTTCAAATTCAGCAAGCAAACATGTACCTTTTATTTTTTTTCTTGTCATTGTTCCATCTAATTTGTCTCCAATGATATGATTAGGTGCATGATGTCTTCTGACATATCTTGCTATTATATGCTCCTTGGTCATTGAATGAGTTCCACCATCTTCTTCTTGAATTTTAGTTTCAAGCTTGGGTCCTATGTATTGTAGAATCAGAATCAGTATGCAAAGAACATTAACAAATAAAGTAAACATTCACAAACCAAAAACTAAATTCACATATATGCTTAGACTAAGAAAGAAAATAAGAAGTGCAAACCTCACGAGAGAAAACCCTCCATGCTTTCTTGATTCTGTAGATGTGTCCTTTTGCTGTGGATGTATGCTCAAGATGCTCAAAAGTTGCTTCAATGGAGATGGGTAATGGAAAATTGGTAGCTTTGTGAGCTCTCAATTTGGCATTATAAGGGTATGGTTGATGGCTTTGGTTCTCAAAATAGCATGGTAACTTTAGCTCAAAGATTGTTGATGAAATGGCTTGGGATGGGATTCAATTTATAGGCTAAGGGGTAGAGGGATGGAGGGCTTAGATGCAAGGATGGATGAAGGCTTAAGGAGGGCTAAGATGCACTCAAAGGGGAGCACATGGATTGTGCTTGTTTAGCACCAATGGGAAGGTGACACTTGTCACAAGGAGGATGAGTGTGAGAGGGTAGGGTTAAGGGTTGGTTAAGGGCATAATGAGTGGGGTTGAGTATGTAAGAGGGATGTAAGAGGAATGAGTGTGGAAGAGGGAAGAGTGTGGAAGATGGGTGTAAGAGTCATGAGTGGGCTTGTAAGAGTCTTTATGTTTTGTAAGAGCACTCATGACTTAGTGGTTGGATTTTTTTGAGGGGAGACTTTAGTTTGGATTAGGAAAGTCTTAAACTTGTTTAAGGAATGTGACAACATTAGGGGGTGGATTAGGCTTGGGTTTAGGATTAGATTAGGGATGTTAGAGATGTGCAAGTGGATGGCATTAATGAGGGTGGGTGAGTTAGTGGCTAAGCTTGGTTAGTATGGGTGGATGGGGTGGATTAGGCTAAATGGAGGATTAGAGATAGGTTAGGTTTTTTTTAGATTTGAGGATTTCATTTATCAAATAGATTTATTTAATAAATGGGGATTTTTGGAATTAGATAGGAGAAAAGGATTTAATTGATAAATAATAGATTATTTGATTTATCAATTAGGACTATAGATGATTAATTAAATTAATCAACTAGGGGATGACAAAGGATTAATTAAATAAGAATTTAATTAATGATGCCTTTAGAGATGGCTAAATTAGATTACCAAAGTAGTGTAATCAAATTTAGGTGTCTACATGTATGACTCAGGTCCATTAGGCTTGATAGCCTCTAACTGTGACTCGAGTCCTTGTAGCTTAGGTTGTACTACCTACAACTCAATAACTATTTGAAATTCTTGGGACACAAGAGATGAAGCTTCTTTCCTCTCAGATAGATTTGGTAGAGTATCATGTTTATAGTAAACAAATCTTCTATAGTATTTAGGTTCCTCACTGCTTTCTTCTTCACTCTTTTCTGCAAATTCATCAATTCTGACATGTCCACTTTTTATAATTTTGTGAGTAGAAAAATTCAAATATCTGTATGCTTTACTCCTACAGGAGTATACTAGAAATATTCCTTCATCACCTTTTACATCAAAATTTCTTTTTTGAGATTCTTTCAATATATAACATGTGTTGCCAAATACTTTCAAGTAACTTACATTAGGTTTATAGGCATACAATAGATGATAAGGTGTCTTGTTTGAATATTTCTTCAATTGAACTTTGTTCAAGGTATGATGCAATGTTGATAGCTTCCTTCCAGTATCTGAGATAAATATTCTTTTAATCATCAGGGTTCTTGCACAATTCATGATAGATCTATTTCTTTTTTCTGCTATGGTGTACCAAGGGTTGATACTTGTCTTTTTATTACTCTTTGAATGCCAAAATTATTGAATTCATGGGAGATGAATTCACCACCTCTGTTTGATCTTAGGCATTTCAATTTCTTCCCAGTTTCTTTTTCTACACTTACTAGATACCACTTGAATTTATAAAAGGCTTCTAATTTTTCTGTCATCATTCTAGAGTAGTCATGAACAAAGAGAATGAAAAAATTTTCTCCACTATAACTTTTTATTCCAATTGGTCCACATAAATCTATATGAACAATTTCGAAGACTTCTTCTGACTGGTAGTCTTTGCTCTTAAAGCTTGTCTTTCCCATCTTACTAATTTAGCAATTCTTACATAGACCCATGTCAAACTTCTTCAAACTAGGAATACCTCTTACTCTTTTATGTTTTCTTATTTTAACCAGATTATCAAAATTCACATGACATAATCTTTTGTGCCATAATCAAATTTCCTCTACTTGAGCAATAAAACATGGAAAATCATTGAGATCAAGATAAAATAGATTACCTTTTGTTTGTTTGCTAGAACCAACCAAATTGCCTTTCCCATCTAGTAGTTTGGCTTGTCCATTCATGAATTCTACCTTGAATCTAATGTTATTCGACTATGCCACACTTAGTAGATTATGATTTAGTCCTTCAACCCAATAAGCATTGTCACATACAAGTTCTTTAGTCAACAAGATACATCCTTTTCCTTTTATGTTACAAGGTTCATTGTTTCCAAATCTTACACTGCCTCCATCATAATATTTCATATGCTCAAATTTTGTTTTTTCACCAGTCATATAATGTGAGTAGCCATTGTCAATAATCCATATATCATTTTTGCTAACATCAGAGATAAGTTCCATCTTATCTCCTTCATCATTAAATTCATTTTTCATAGCAATATAAACCATTTCATCTTCACTGTTATTGGAATCTTTAGCCATAGAATAAGATTTCCTACCTTTATCCTTGAAGCTCTTGTAGTTCTTGGAGTCCTTCTTGCTTTAATGCTTATTACTTTTCTTTTCATCCTTGATTTCATTTTTTGGACACCTAGTAGCAATGTTACCAATTTCCTCATAAGAAAAAGAAGATTAGAGGAATTTTACATTTGTACTTTCCTTTTCCTTTGGAATACTTCTTTGCAAGTAGGGCTTCAACAACTTTAAGATCACTGTCTAAATTTTTTTTTGATGATCCATCTTCTTCACTTCCTAATTGACTGGATTTTGACATTTTACCCTTTTTATTGAGTGAGAGTTTAGCTTTAAATTTTGATTCAATATTCTCTAAAGTAGGAACATAGTTATCATAATTGTCTAACTCAAAAGCTGTCAATCTTCCAACTAGAGCATCCAACCCTATTTTATTTGTTTGATCACATCTCATTTCTTGAATAGTAGATACTCTAATTGCATAAATAGGAAGAAGAGTTCTAAGAATTTTTCTTACAATAGTTTCCTCCTTGATGTCTCCTCCAGATGCTTTGATTGCACTTACACCGGCCTAGATCATTTCCACATATTTTTCAATGTTTTCATCTTCTCTCATTCTCATTTGATCAAATTATCCTCTAAGGCTTTCTACTTTCGCTCTTCTCACATTTTCATCTCCTCCATAGATATCTTTTATTTGGTTCCACATTGAAAAAGTAGTTTTTGAATCTTTTACCTCATCAAATTTAGCATAACTGAGAGAAAATGCAATGTCAATCATCATGATATTATGTTTCTTTTTTTCAACAATGTCTTCAACTGATAATGTTCCAGTGGGAGTCTTATATTCAGCATCAAGATACTTGCAACTTGAATCACTGATGGTAGCCATATTTAATCTCATAAGTCCTTGTTATGCTGCAAAATTATCTCTGTTTAGCTTGGGAATCTCTTGTTTGTAAGACATCCTGATCTTTAGCTTTGGTCCTTGAAACATTTTCTTCAAGCACTAAAAGATTCAATACTAATTATTTGAAATATAATAGGAGTAACCAAGAGGGGAGGGGTGAATCAATTACTACAAAAATAAAACCCAGTTCCCTTAGATGTCTGTACAAAATACAAACATATAACTGAATACTATTGAAGCTCAATAAGCACACAAAATGTTGTAACTTGGTAATAGCTGGATTAGTTTAGTAAAAGATTAACATATAGATTATTAGATGTTATTTGTGATCACCATTACTTTAACTTAGTTGCAAATAAATAAAAGAAAATAACATGAACACATTTGACACTAGGATTTAACATGGAAACTCAATTTGGGAAAAAATACCAATATCAACTTGTTACTAATTTTCACTCTTCTGAACTGAGCCCTGTTAGGAGCCAACCTAGTAAAAGGTTACAAAACACATTGTTAGGTGTGACCCTATTAAAGGATTTAATCACCCTATTAGGAGTGGCCTGATTAGAGGTCTTGAGAACAATTCAATGGATTTGCTACCTTGTTAGAGGATTAGTCTTGAGAATAATTCAATGAACTTGCCAACTCTTCCAAGAGATTAAGATCACTACTATAATGGTTAGAGATTAACAATGAGATGACTTGATTCAAATGCAACTAAATTGATGGTTTTAGATCTATGTTATAGTTTTTACTTGATCCTTTCCAATCGAATATGGCTTTGCTGCACCGCAAGGATATTTTTTGTATCCTTCAAATTCTCTTCCTCTTCTCATCAATAGATATTCAATCACATCATCACAATTCACACATTCACTTCCACTTTGAAATCACAACTTGACCTTATACTTATATCTTCCACTTTGTCATGTCAGCTCAAATACAACTTAGAATAATCAATATTCATCACCTTAGTCAATTGGAATCAATAGATAAATTAATTAATCTTAATACAACAAAATAATAAAATCCTTTATTAGCCAATAATGCTCGATAGAAACTAACTCTAAAATAATTTCCTTTTTTAACCAATAGAAGCTACATTAACATTGCAAACTTATGAAAACCCTTTCACAACTAAGTGAGCTCAGTTAGCACGAGTTCCACTAGCTTTCCTTTGTTACCTGAGTGAGATTGGTTAAAGCTCACTTTCTGTAACTTTTTCTTTGATGCCTGAGTGGACTTGATAGACATTTCCTTCTAAACTAGGCAAACATAGGAATGCTTGGTAGACACTGAGAACTATCTTCATTGCCTGACTGAGCTCAGCATATACTAACTGCACCTGATATGACATTTGTGTAACATCAAAGACAACACACAATTAATGAATTCTATCCAACACACCAGGTAAGTTTTTTTTTATCTTAGATGCTATAATTGGTAGACTTATTGATTTTTAGATGTCTAACTTTGATAACTATACAATTGCTAATATTAAATATGCTTTCAAGCCAAAACTAAATAATAGCAAGAAGATAGGAAAATATTTGAAGAGTGAAAGTGATATTTCTTATGATGAGATTGATGAACTTGAATCTTGCATTGCAAAAAGGTTTGGAAGAGGAAGATTTAAATACAAAGGTAAATTACATATACTTTATTTTTAATGCAACAAAGTTGGTCATATTGCTACTAGATGTCCTAAAAGTGATGATAAGGATGAAATAAAGGAAAGAAAGTACAAATGAAGAAGAGATGAAAAAGAGTACAAAGGAAAAAAGGATGAAAATGATAAGATATATTGTTATTTTGTGAAAAAAATGGCTGATAATGAATATGAGAGTAATGATGATAATGTTGCCTTTGTTTCTATGAAAGAATATTCTAATGAAGATGAGAAAACTACATTAATTTCTTATGTGAAAAAAAGTGATAGATGGATAATTGATAGTGCATATTCCAATCATATGAATAGTTATAAAGATAAATTTGAAGATATTGGCCCATACAATGGTGGATGTGTTAAATTTGGTAATGATATCGTATTTTTTATAAAAGGTAAAGGTACTATTCAACTGACTAACAAGATAACATGTGACAATATTCACTGGGTTGAAAGATTTAATTACAATATGTTGAGTGTTTCATAGCTAAAAAAGTTAAGTTACATAGTTTAATTTCACAATAGAAAAGCCAAGATACATGGTGGCGATGGTAAGCTAATAGGAATTGATGAGAAGACAAGATGTAACTTATTCTATATAGACCTATCAAACAAAACATATTTTTTTGTACAACAAGAAAATGTTTGGTTATAACACAAAATATTATGTCATGTGAACTTTGACAATTTGGTGAGCATCAATAAGATGAAGAAAGTAAGAGGTTTTCCTAAACTAAAGAATCTTAAAAATTCTATGTGTAAACAATGTCAATTGGGAAAGATGACAAAGTCTAGTTTTAAGAGAAAAACAAATACTCGTAATGATATTTTTGAATTGGTTCATACTAATATGTGTGGACCCATTAATGTTCAAAGTTATAATGGAGATCATTTTTTTCATTCTATTTATGGATGGTTAATCTAGAATGATGATTGTGATGTTTCATAAAGATAAATTTGATGTTTCTTAGTTATTTAAGTGGTATTTATCTAGAGTTTAAAAAGAAATAGGGAAGAGTCTAAAGTGTTTGAGATCTAACAGAGGTCGTGAATCATCTGACATGAGTTCAATACATTCTATAATGATAAATGAATCAAAAGTCAAATATCAGCACCAAGGACCCCTCCTCAAAATGGAATAGATGAAAAGAGAAATAGATCACTAATGGATTTTTCAAGAACATTGATGATGGAGAAGAATATATCCCAAAAATATTGGAGAGAAGCAGTTAGTACTATTGTTTATACCCTGAATTGAGTACAAGTCAAGAAAGGTACAAATACTACACCATTTGAACAATGGTATGCTTATGCTCCTCATGTTAAATATTTCAAAATATTTGGTAGTAGATGTTATATACTAAAAGACAATAGGAATGGAAAGCTTGATGCATAAATTGATGAAGGCATATTCCTAGGTTATTCTACTAAAATAAAAGTGATGAGTCTAAAAAATGCCTTTATTAAGATACTTTGTGATACTTTGTTTATCCTTGTTTTAACACTTATAAGCCTATGTTTGATAAACCTTTGATGATTTATGGGGTAGAAAAACTATGTCATCTTTTGCCTAAATTATATTTAATATGTAGTATTTCATATAAATATCCAAATGTGCATTCTTATGCTTGAATTTAGTTTGATGGATGTTAATTTGAAAATATGTCTTATATCATAACTAACCTGATGATAAGGATTAAAGGATGAGTGGAAGAATCTAGAAGTTTTTTGCCAATAGCATTCAAGGAGAAACGAGCATCAAGGAACAACCATGAAAAGGAAGTTATAACCACTCCAGGAAACATGGCAAGGAATAAGGAGGAGCTTTTACGAGCCATTACCTTCTCTTCATTTACATTGTAACAAGTGGATGCTGAGACTTTATTGCTCCCTCCTCAATTCCGTTATCCTTCCTTTTCACTTTCAGTTGTTCTCCTATATTCTCTCCTATGGACTTAACTTAGGATAGTTACTTTTCTGTTATGTAATAAAGAGTAGATTCCCTATATATGTCAGGATTGACTCCTATGTGTGAAATTTTTAGTTTTTAGTTTTTAATAAGTTTTATCGAGTAAGAGAGAACATTGATTCACAGTTTGTTGTAGTTGTGTTTTACAATTTTGAATCATGTAATGACTAATTAATGAAATGAATTAGTTCTCTTTAGCCTCTATCCTGCATTGGTGGATTAGAGAAGCCAACCAAGGGGGCCCACTTGGAAGGTGGATTAGATTAGAATAGAATAGATTCATTTTACTAGCATTAGCAGTATTTTAAGTAAGACATAGCTAGTTGATTCCTTCCTGTAGCATCACACTTCATGAACATTCTTGCAGCATCTGCAAGAATAGTCTAATGGATGAGTCAAGATGGAATCTCTGTTATCTTGTCATTGTGTTTTCAACATTCATAGATTCAGTGGTTTCCTTTCCACAATAGTAGTGTAGTTTCCTTCTTTTGCATTTTTACTTTCCTGTAGCACAAGCATAATCACTCATCAAGGTACCTAGTGTACATACTGTGTTGACCATTTTAGGTATACGTCCTTGGGTTGACAATCTAAATGTACCTCATGATAGGGGAAGAGTAGTCCTTAGCTTGAATAGATTATTCCTAAGCCAAGCCTAGCGCATGACTATGGAACACCTATTATGAGGCGGTTCATTTTTGGCGCCATTACTAGGGATGGTGTCAAGCTAGGAGCATTTTTGAGTCATAGTTTTTAGATTAAGTTCTTTTTACCACTGTGAAAATTTTAGTTGCATGCATCAAAGAGGAAGACGACGAGATGAATATGGCAGATTTCTTCCACAAGGATCTATTAATTTGAATGAAGAAGTTGAAGAAGAAGTTGAGTTGCCCTTTGAAGATGCAAGTCCTATTTTTCCCACAGTATCATCATCAAGAGCTGAATCCCTAGATATATCTAGTCTCCAACCTTTCACTGAAATATTGACCAGTCTTCTTGATAACACTACCTCAAATCCACTAGTTGTTAATCATCTAGTGCTTAACATTCCTTTTTAGTACCAACCTCATAATCTAGCTCCACCAGTCATGGCACAACCCACTTTTCCATTTCCACTTCTAAGTCTCATAACCAATGCCAATCTCAAGAATATACCTCCCACTACTCTTTCAAAGTTCTATTGCCTTGCAATTGAAGACCTTGATACCTTCTTGTTTGAGTTTGACATCTTTTGTCATAGTTTTGACTACAACACTGATTCCCATAAGCTTAAATTATTTCCAGCCACATTGAAAGAATCAGCTTTACGATGGTTCATGGGCTTAGGAGCCAATGCAGCTATGAATTGGGATGAAATGCAAGCCTTGTTTTTGGAAAAATATAAAGAATATTGAAAAGCATCTGGAACAAGAGGAGATGATATCTTTAGGATATCATAGAAGGAGGAAGAGACATTAGAAGACTATGTTTCTCAATTTTTATATACACTACAAAAGAATCCTGAGCACACATTGTCTGAAGATTCCCAAAAACTAGTCTTTCTAAGAGGAGTGAATGAAGACTGTTTGGAAGCATTGAACCTAATGGCCGGTAGAGATCTATATTAAGCTCAATGGGATGAACTCAAAAAGATATGTTAGAACTCCTCAAGGTCAACCATGAAGAAAGGTCAAGGACCCCGTTCTACAATTACAAAAGGAATTAGTCAAGGCATTTCAAAACTTGAAATATCCAATTTGTTGTCAAATTTCAAACAAGACATCATTAATGATGTTGCTACATAGTTGGATATAATGATTGCAAAGAAGAAGCAAGCAAAGGCTAAGTTACAACTAGCTAAGTACTATCCTCATTGCCGAAAGCAAAAGGATTACCACTGTAAATTGGTTGCAAGCATGGAGAACCAGCATCTTCCAACTGAATATGTAAAGATAGATGGGGATGATGAGCAAGTATTCTTTGTTTCTCAATGCCAACCATGGGCTCAACATGAAGGTATGCCTCAAGACCCCTTGAAAAATTCTAATTCATATGGTAATCAATGGAAAAATTGCAATACCCAAGGTCCTCCACAAAACCAACTCAATTGGAATAATGTTGGGAAAAATAACCCACAACAGTCTCAATGATCTCAAAATTTCCAACAACCTTGGCCTAACCAGCAGAATAAAAAATGGAAAACACCCCAAGGGAATTGACAATCTCCAAACCAATGGAATTGGCAATCTCCAAACCAATGGAAGGGATCTCAAAAATGGCCTAACCAAAATACTGGTGCTCCACAATTACCCCCTCCAGCTCAACAACCTTCTTTAATGCCACTACCTACAAATAGTGGACCTCAAAAGTAAACACAGCTACCTACACAGACTCAACCAAATCCAAATAGCCAACCACAAGAGCCCATGTATAGTGTTGATACCCAGCAGTACCCTGCTTATGCCCTAGATGTCACAGATATACATTTGAGATCTAGAACAACCTTACCAGCACCAAAGCCACCTCTTATAACTAAAGTATCAGACTCTCCTATAGCATCAAAACCTTTGGTTGATGAACCTATTGACCCAACTAATGTTACCATACCAATACCAGTTCAACCAGTAGTAGATCCTCCTTTTTTAGACCAACTAATACAAAAGGAACCTGAACAAAGCAAGGAACAACCCTTTGACATTGTTAATCAGTTGAAGAATATCCATGTCTAAATACCTTTGTTTCAAGCTATTAAGGACATCCCTGCTTATGAAAAAGCTATAAGGGAAGCTTGTTTAAATAAACCTAGAAGGAAGAAGAAAGATCCTACTGCAGTTCATGTTGTTGGACACTTAGCTGATATCATGTTAGGAAGAGTGATTTCACCAAAATATTTTTACCCAGGGAGTCTAGTAGTAAGTGTCAGCATAAATGGTCAATTTGTTAAAAATGCCTTAATAGATTTGGGAGCTACTATAAATGTGATGACTAAAGAAACCATGAAGAAGTTACAAATAGAAGGATTTAGGCCCACATCAACTATTCTCTAGCTTGCAGATAGTTCCACTATCATTCCTGATGAAATGATAGAAAATATTTTTGTGACCTTAGATTCCCTAGAATATCCTATAGACTTCATGATTTTGTCCCCTAAAGTAAACCTATCTGGCTATCTTGTCATTCTAGGTAGACCATGGTTGGCCACAGCTGATGCAAACATAAATTACAGATCAGGGAATATGACCATATCAAATGGCCAAGCAACCAAGAAATTTGATCTATATCCTCCTGCACAACCATTACCAGATTTGAGTACATATTTTTGGTTAGATTTAGGAGATGAAGAAGAGATAAATTCCATAGTACAACTTATGATGTTACATAGGAAATCTTTTCTAAAGTTGCAAGAAGAAGATTCAGTAATCCAGAACATCCTTATCAACACTTGTGTGGTAGGAAAAGATGTGTCTGAAAGCTCTGTATTAGAATTGATTACATATGAGGAGTGTGATACAAGTTGCACTTTACTTAAGGAACCTAAAAATCTTTGTTCACTACTTCCCTATGAATTAGAAGGAAGCCCAATCTCTGAAATTGCTATAGTAGAATCCACTATTCCTGTTGAACTGAGTAAAGGCCATAAACTGCATGTTAAACCCAAATTGACATCTGTATAGATGGAACAATTAAAAGAATTGCTTCAGAAGAATGAGAAGACTTTTGCTTGGGATTATGGTGATATGAAAGGATTAAGCCCTACACTGTATACCCATAGGATATATATTAATAAAGGTTGTCTACCACTTCATCAACCTCAGAGGAGGATAAATCCAAGCCTCAAAGAAACAGTCAAAATAGAATTGCAGAAATTGCTTGATACTGGCTTTATCTATCCTATATCTGATAGTAAATGGGTATCACTGCTAGTTATAGTACCTAAGAAAGGAGGAAAATAGAGAATTTTTGTAGATTATAGGAGTTGAATAAGACTACTAAAAAGGATCATTTTCTTTTACCCTTCATAGATCAAGTTTTAGATACACTAGCTAGAAAGAAGTACTTCTCCTTTTTGGAGGGATACAGTGGCTATAATCAAATTAGTATTGCTCCTGAAGACCAAGACAAAACTACATTTACCTGTCCATGGGGTACTTTTGCATACTCTGTATTACCATTTGGCCTTTGTAATGCTCCTGCAACATTTCAATGGGCTGTAATTAGTATTTTTGCTGATATATCACATGATTGTATGGAAATCTATATGGATGACTTTACAACATTTGGAGTTACTTTTGAAGAAGCAATGATAAATCTTGAAAAAGTTTTGGTAAGATGTCAAGAACATAATTTGGCACTAAATAGTGAAAAGTGTTTCATGCTCATGCAAGAGGGTGTGGTACTCGGTCATTTCATATCTACTGTAGGTATACAAGTAGACCCAGCTAAAATTGAGGTAATTCAAACATTACCCATAGCCAGTAAATTAAAAGATATCAGATCTTTTCTCGGACATGTTGGATATTATAGGCATTTTATAAAAGACTTTAGTAAAATAGCCAGTCCCTTGTACAAGTTGCTCACCAAAGAAGCTGAATTTGATTGGACACCTGAGTATGATAAAGCTTTCTTGTAGCTTAAGAAACTTTTGACCACAGCCCCAATTTTACAAGGCCCTAATTAGAACCTACATTTTCACATATATATAGATGCTTTTGATTATGCCATATGTGCAGTTTTAGCACAGAAACACTCAAATCTTGAGAATGCCCTTATTATATCAGTAATAGTCTTCATGGCCCAAAACTAAATTACATAGTGACTGAAAAAGAATTGTTAGTAGTAGTCTATGCTCTAAATAAATTTTGGCATTACATCACAGGTTATCCTATCTATGTTCATACTGATCATGCAGTAATCAAATATCTTATGAACAAACCTGGTATAGCTGGTAGGTTAGCAAGATGGTTACTATTGCTACAAGAATTTGACATAACCATAGTGGATAAGCCTAGAAAAAAAAATGTCATAGCTGATTATTTGTCAAGAATCAATCATCATGATACTGACACTATTCTGGTAGATGATGCATTTCCAGATGAACATTTGTTTCACATTGCTATTAAAGTTCCATGGTATGTAGATATTGCTAACTACATTACAGCTAATAAGAAACCAGTGCATTTTTCTTATAAAGAGAGAAAGCTACTCATATAGAAAAGCTTCCATTTCTCATGGATAGACAATTTTTTGTTTTATAATGGACCTGATCAAGTTATGCCCAGATGTGTACGAGAAGATGAGATATATGAGATTTTGCATGCATGTCATAATGAGCCCTGTGGAGGACATTTTGCAGCCAAAAGAACAGCTTTCAAAATCTTAGCCACTGGTTACTATTGGCCTACCCTTCATAAAGATGCAATCAATTATACAAGGAAGTGTGACAAATGCAAAAGAATGGGTCACCCAACCAAAACAGATGAAATGCCTCTGAATCCTCAAGTAATGTTAACACCATTTGACAAATGGGGAATGGACTTCATCAGTCCTATTGATCCTCCATCCAATGGGAAGTCTTATATTTTGGTTTGTACTAACTACCTAACCAAATGGGTTGAGGTTAAGGCTATGAAGCATGCCCGTGATGAAAAAGTTGTCGAATTCCTGTATGAAGAGATTTTTACACACTATGGAGTTCCTAAAGAATTGGTTACTGATCAAGGCACACAGTTTACTTCCAACCTAATTTCAGAGTTGATGAAATAATATAGCATTAGGCATCACAGATCCAGTCCTTATCATCCACAAGCCAATGGAAAAGCAAAAGTTACCAATCGTGAGCTGGAAAATATTCTAACTAAAACAGTCCATTTGCATCGTTGGGATTGGACCAGCCGATTACAAGAAGTTGTTTCGGCTTATAGAACAACTTGGAAAACCACTACCAAATTCATACCATTTGAGCTTTTGTATGGAAAAGTGGCAATGCTTCCAATTGAATTTGAACACAAGACTTTAAGAACAAACTTGACCTTAGATATTGATCTTTCTGTAGCACAAAGAGAATGCCTCCTGCATCTTAATTCTTTGGATGAAATGTGCAAGACCGCTTTAAAACACACTAAACTAGTACAAAAATAGAGAAAACACTGGCATGATTCTCATATCCTCAAAAAATAGTTCAAAGCTAGTGACTGGGCATTATTGTATGATTCTTGCTTTAAGGATATGCCGAGAAAGCTACAGACGCGATGGTTAGGACCATATCAAATCATCCATGTCTTTGACAATGGAACAGTTCAACTAACCAAAATTGATGATGTGCCTTTCAAAATGCTGATCAATAGTCATCGACTTAAACTTTACAAACAGCCTCAAACAAAAGTTGAATTATGCAAAAGTTTGAACAACCGGATCCAATAACAACTCAAATATCTCTTCCTGCAGCAGAAGGTGAAAACCTTCCACCTGCTCCTCTTCAAATTAATTCCAATTTACATGTCCATAATAATAACTTTATGTTCACATAAAGTCCATTTTCTTTTCATGATATTTCTTTCCATTCATATCTTAATCTTCCATCCACCCACCCCACTCCATTTCTTAATCTTCCATCCATTTACTTTCTACATAATTAAGTTTTTGTGTTTTCAATCAAATTTGCACATGCTGATGGATGCTGCCATTTACATTATTTCTGCCACCTTTTTTTTAGAGCATGTGATAATCCACTTGGCAGGTATAAACATTTTCAAACTAACATTCATTTATAAGTTTGCATATGTTGTTAATTATATATAATACTACATAGTCTCTATAATTACGGCATATTCCAGTACCTCACCCATACTAGTCTGACAAGTGAGGACACTTGTCGTAAAATTAGTAGGGGGCAGGGGAGTGTCATACTATCCAATGACATGCCTAATTAACTATGATAATTTTCTAAAATCTTGGCATTACTCTTCATTAATGAGAACTTTTTGCCATAAGTATGCCATGTCAAGTGTTGTATTCCCACTTTCTGAATGAATTTTTTTTCCTTGTTCGTGTCAAATTTTTTGTGCTAAGCCATGATGTGACCTATTTTTAAAATTTTGGCATTTGAACCATATTTATGGATGATTCCCACGCAAATTCATGATTTACTTTTACCTAAAGTTTAATTATGGCACATAACAATTGGTTATGGCAATTAGTGTTCCCAAAAAGAAGTGGTGAAGCGTCTAAGAAATAATGCAGAGTTTTGAAGTTTGCATTCAGAAAGGGAGAGAGAAACGGAGTAGCAAAAGAAGTATCAAGAAATGGGAGGAGGTTTACAGAGCAAAGAGCTAGTTGAGCACATTTTGTTGCTCTCTGACATAGAAGTAGTAAGAAGATTCAATGCATGCGGGTGCTTAGGTTATTGTTTGAATTTAATAGCATATGATGAAGAAGAAATTGTAGAATTCACCAAGACATTTGATGAAGGTGAATCTTTTGTATGGGGTTTGATAGTAATTGCAATAGAAGAATGAATTGCAGAAGTAATAGGGTTACCTTCTGTTGGAAAGCATTATCCAAGCTCGCATGATGCTAGGTCAGCAAGGGCCCAGTTCACTACCCCACATGACCCTCCATTGGATGTTACAAAGCAGGGGTGCAAGAGATTGTCTTTGCTGCCTCCATATCCTAAGCTAGAAATACATGTCATCAGGTATTTTACTTGTGAAGGTAGATTTTCTCACTTACATGCACACCATTTTAAGTTGCTTAGTTGTATTATGTAATAAAAAGTAGATTCCCTATATATGTCGAGATTGACTCCTATGTGTGAAGTTTTTAGTTTTTGCTTTTTAATAAGTTTTATTAAGTAAGAGAGAACACTAATTCATAGTTTGTTGTAGTTGTGTTTTACAATTTTGAATAATGTAATGACTGATTAATGAAATGAATTAGTTCTCTTTAGCTTCTATCTTGCATTGGTAGATTAGAGAAGCCAACCAAGGGGGCCCACTTGGAAGGTGGATTAGATTAGGATAGAATAGATTCATTTTACTAGCATTAGCAGTATTTTAAGTAAGACATAGCTAGTTAATTCCTTCTTATAGCATCGTACTTCATGAACGTTCGTGCAACATCTGCGAGAACAGTCTAGTGGATGAGTCAAGATGGAATCTCTGTTATCTTGTCATTGTGTTTTCAACATTTATAGATTCAGTAGTTTCCTTTCCCTAGCAGTAGTGTAGTTTCCTTCCTTTGCATTTTTACTTTCCTACAGCACAAGCATAATGACTCATCAAGGTACCTAGTGCACATACTATGCCAACCATTTCAAGTATACGTCCTTGGGTTGACAATCTAAATGCACCTCATGGTAGGGGAAAAGTATTCCTTAGCTTGAATAGATTATTCTTAAGCCAGGCCTAGCGCATGACTATGGAACACCTATTGTGAGGCAGTTTAAAAAGCTTATAAGCATTTGAATTCTAACACTAACAAAGTTGTGGAAAGTGAAAAAGTGAGAGTTAATGAGTTTGTAGAAAAGAGTGATAGTTCATGTAATGAAAAACTTAAAGACTACTATACATTCATTTAGGTGGATGATGATGCTCCTAGCACTCAAAGTGAACAAATGAGCCAAGTTGCAAATTCCCATTAGATAGAAAATGATGGAATACAAATGCAAATTGCCAAGAAATAGAGAGTGGGTGCCAAGGAATAGACTGAAAATGGCGAGTCTGTAAAAATCAATGTCATCCATTAGGTAGAAAATGTTGAGCATGAATAACCTAAACTAGAACTAGAGCAAGAAAGAAGAAATAAACTTAAGATTAATTTTCAAGATGAACCTATAGGAGTTCAGAGAATAAAACTACCCATGTTAGAAAAATATGTGAGAAGACATCATAAACCTAAATAAATCATTGGTGATGTTGAATCAAGTGTTTTGACAAGAAGAAGACTCAAAGCTGATATATTCTTACTTTGTGAGTTTTATTACAAGTCAAAAAAGGATTCTTTAGAAAATGAAGATTAGATTTAGGCAATGAACAAAGAAATGATCCATATTGAGAAGAACAATTCTTGGATCTTAGTGCCAAGAATAAAAAGACAAAAATGTCATTGGAATAAAGTGCATATTTAGGAACAAGCTCAATGAGAATGGAGACATAACAAGAAACAAGGTATGACTAGTATGCAACAGTTATGCTCAAGGAGTTGATTATGGAGAAATATTTGCTCCAATTTCAAGACTTGAAGGAGTTGGAGCTCTACTTCCGTAATTAGCCTACAAAAATGTCAACGTATATCAAATGGATGTCAAATTTGTATTTTTAAATGGTATACTAGAGGAAGAAGTATACATTGAATAACCTAAAGGATTTATAGATCCAAACAAGAAGAACATGGTATGTAAATTGAACAAATCCGTATATGGATTGAAGAAAGCCCCAAGAGCATGTTATGAAAGATTACACAACTATTTTGTGAAGATTGGTTTTGAAAGGAAAAATGATAATAGTAACCTATATTTGAAGAAAGGTAAGAATAATGAAGTATTGTTATCTAAAATATTTGTTAATGATATTATATTTTGAGGAAGAGAAGCTTTATGCAAATCATTTGCTGATGAAATAAAGAAAGAATTTGAAATGTCTATGTTTGGTGAAATCAAATTCTTTTTTGGAATACAAGTGTGTCAAGTGAAGATTTGTATTTTCTATTAACAATTGGCTAATAGTGATATGTAATCATTTTCATTAATAGAAACGCATGATGTACACATGTTGGCAGGAAACCTCAAAAATAAAGATACTTGTATGCCTAAAATGTGAACACACTTATATGAATCATTGTCTCCAAGATTGCTCAAGAATGAGGTCTCAAATGATGACTCATAACTCTCTATTCATGGAGTGAAAGGAATTGTAATAGAAGCCCTCTATTTGACCTAGTTTGTGCCCATGCAAGGACACCATAAAATGAGACATTTAAAGATCAAAATATGAATGCAAATAAAGATAAAAACTAGTCTAAATGATGACAATGTAGATCAATGCAAGAAATGAAATCTAATATATGAAAGGAAATAACAATGCAATATTAATCTATGAAAACAAATATGGATCTAAGCTAATATGAAAATGCAAGGATGAATCATAATGATGGAAGCCATGGATGCATGAGAGAAGAAGACAAGAAGATAGAAGTTCTCTACAAAAAGCTTTAATAGTTAAACTCCTCCAAAAATTACTCTCCAAACCTACAACATAACAATAGCATAAATGTGGATGTTAAAGATGAGGAGAGGGCTCTCTATTATAAAGAAGAATCGATGATTAAGATTAAAAGTCAATAAGATTTAATCAAGGGTGGAGAAAGAATAATCTGTGTGAGACAAAACTCCACCAATGAGAAAAGAGGAGGAAAATTAAATGGAATCCCACTTAAAAATATCTGCATTTAATTGTAGAGGAAAAGAAGAATTTATTTAATTTTTATTCATTTTATTCCCTTTTCCAAGTGGAATTTTATTTAAGAGGGAGAAATTTCTTTTAATTAAATAAGACTTAGGATAAAATGATCAAACCTTAGGAAATACTAAAATAAGTAAATTATTTACAATTTGATGAAAGAACTTGATTTGAATTTATTTAATGAAATATTGTAAATCTTGATTTAGGAATTTTGATAAATTGAATAATGGGGGCCCATAGTCTAGGCAACCAGTCTTTGACTAATGTGTGATCAATTTGAAAACACATGTAGTCAAAGAAAGAAAATGAAGTGTGAGATTGATTTGAGATCACAAAGAAACATTGATGTGTGGTAAATTTGAGAACACATTAGGACGAAGAATACAAATAAATTTTGACTTTAAAAAGTCGAGGATAAATTGATTAAATTGAATCGAGGATTGAAGTTGATAAATACTGCTGAGAAACAAAAGATTGATAAATTTGATTGAATCGAACAAAAGATAAAGTTTTTGATGTAAGATGAAAGATATAAGAATCATAGAACCAAGGTAGATCATTAAGCATGAAATAATTTTCTCCAAAGTTGAATTAGAAAAAAAGAATTGGGGTAAAAGTGAATGGAACATATAAATTTGGAAGATATGGAAAGAAATAAAAAGAAGAAACAAAATTTTTCTGTATAAAATAGAATACCCCAAAATCAATCAACTTTTAAAGATAGAAATTTTGATTAAGATCACAAAAGAAGATAAGGAGATGAAGATCAAAAAATGACCATAGTTGGTTAAAAGTCTTCAAAAAAGATGAAGAGAAAACCCTCTCAAACTCATAATGTAGCCTAAAAATGCAAACTAACATGAAATCTAATAATGAAATCTACATGGAAATAAAAAGGTGTACTTGCAATAGAGAAACTTTAACATAGGATTTTGTGTTCATCATTCATTAGAGAATGCTAAAGAACTTATTTTCATCATTGGGTCATTATTAATAGATATCAAAAAATCACATAATCATCACTACTCACTAGTGCAACTATGAAGATATGAATGTGATTTATATCATATTGGAATGTGGAAAGATTCTAACATAAGAACTACAGACATAAAGGTCAAGATGACTTCAATTTTAGCTTACCCATTTTAATGTAGCAAAACCATGCTCACATCAAGGCATAGATACCAGGACGACCATATGAATAACTGTGCAAAAATAGTCAAGGATGATGCCTCAAATCTCCTAAGTGTTTCAAGGGGACAACAAGAGACACTCTAGAGTTTCAAGACCACATCCACAAGTAGAAAAAAAAAAAAAAACATGCCCCATGCCCCAAGTCCTTTGGTTATGCATCTTGGAGAGACTTATCAGATAAGGACACTCAACAAAAATTAATAATAATTAGCACAGAAAGAAAAGATCATGACATTGGTCAAGCATTAAGTGTCATGTTAAAAAATTTAAGTGTGTTAACTAATATTAAGTTTTGAGGATAAGGATCAAATGCTTTCAAGCAAGTAAGAGCACATGATGAAATTAGGTAAGACCAAACTAATAAGTGCTGAAAAACATTTGATGTCAGGGGTTGTATTGAAATATACAGCAGGGGTGGTGTTGAAAAACACCATTTTTTAGGTGTCCTAAAGACTAACATAGCCAAGAGACCAAAGCTAACATAGTTATGCCCCCTAAATAAAGACTAATTTAAAACCAAGGCAACAAGGACACAGAATGATAGAGAGAGAGCCCAAGTGTCAAGGAAATGTGCTATGAAATAGTGGTACAAAGGCCTCGAGTAGCACCCACTTCCAAGTTTTTATCTCTTGGATTATTATTTTATTTTTTATTTTTTGTAATATATAAATTTTTTGGAGATACCCCAAAGCACTTATTACTAAGATGATCATTTTTTTAGGACATTTTCCAATTTTTAAAATTTTGATAGTATATCATTTTTTTGAATTTTTTAAAGATGCCATTTTTTGCATTTTTTTATGATCACTAAATATGTACAAAGATGCCTCCAGACAGAATGTGCATCATGGATAAAACTTCTTTAGATACAAGATATTTATAGGATTAGGGAGTTGTTGTCCCTCTATTGTAGATAGTAAATAGGCACTGGAACCAAAATTTGATGTAGTAATGTAGGTCCAAGCCAATTAGGTTCAAATTTACCCTTTTCATCTCTATTCCATTGATTCTTAGGATTTTCATGTAAGACAAGATCTCCCACTTGGAATGTTGGAATTCTTTTCGAATAACTGAGAGGGGGGGTGAATCAGTTATTCAAGGTCCATATGTACAAAATAAAACTTTTCACAATTTAGTGAACCCATATAACATTCTTAACTATGCATGCATTCATTGTGTGTTAACCAAAATCAATATGTTACTATTTAAACTAACATGCAAAAATGTAAAGCATAAGACACAACATATCCATCAATACACTTGACACAATAATTTAATCTGGAAACCCAGTTTGGGAAATACCACTAGTAACATGCTAATCCTTTTTCACTCTTCTGAAGTGATGCCCTATTAAAGGCCAACCCTGTTAAATATTACCACACACACTGTTAAATGTGACCCAGTTAAGGGATTTCAATCACTCTATTAAAAGTGAGCCTTGTTAGAGGACTTTAGGCCATTCACTTGGAATGCCACCCTGTTAAAGTATTTTCTAATGACTATTAAGTCAACCTTTCTCCAAAGGATTTACCCTAATCTAATACAATTGTTAGAAAGTAATAGTAGATTTTTGATCTAATACAACTTACAACCTTACTTATAGATTATAGATCACTATTTAGTCCTCATCTATGCTTAGCTTCCTATCTTTGTATTTATGATAGCTTGTCAACCCTTCAAGCATTCATCCTCATTAAGCATTCTTGCTTAGTTCACCATTGTAGACTTCTCCTCTTGGGTCACTTGATGAAGCAAACCCTATTTTTTCACCTTGTCATATTTTCTCATCCAAAAACTCTCTAATCTCCAACCTTGCTTCATGACTAGACATCCCTTCATATAGGGAATTAGAAATCTTTTTCCCACTCCTCATCCATCTCAAAAATTAGGGATTTTGATGGATTAGGTAGGATACAATGTATCTACCCCATATATTGTCTTCTCTAGAAAATTCTCCTAAAATCCATTTGAATTAATCTCAAATAGTTTACATAAGATTTTGTGCCTCTAGCTCATTAATCTTATCTTCCTCCTAATTTACAAGTTCCAAGAAAACAAATTTGTTGACTTTTATTTGGAAAATCTTCGATCTTTTTCATAATATAGAATCTTGACATTATGAATTTACTGATGCTTGGCACATATTGTGCTACTTGGCATCTATTGTAAAATCACTCAACATCAATTGGATTTTACTGGTGTTTGGCATCAACTAAAAATCACTTGGCATCTACTACTTTTCTTAACACCTACTACCTTGCTCCGCATCCACTAGAAATTTCTTTCACTCAACTTCAATTGACTTTTTTCTTGGCTTGCACTAACTTTGCTTAGAAAATGAACTTTGTCCAACCTTTATCTTCTAAAATTTCTAAGTGTAGCCAATCATTCTATCACCACAAGTAGATTAGCAATAAATTATGTTATCACTATCTTAACTGATTATTGCACTTCAATACATAATCATAACTCAACCTTTCCTATAGGTACTTTTGTTACATCTTGGTGATCAAATCCTCCTCATCAATCAACTAAGTGATAGTACTTAAAATATACAAGCAATTGTCTTACTAGCATGGGGCTAGTTTGACATCAATGACAAAAAAATGATTGAAAACACCAAGTCTTCTTTCAACATTTTCTTACTCAAGTGATCTTTTCAATGATATATCAACATGGAATTCTCTAAGGAAAACTTTTTTTTTTAATGTATTTGGCATGCACTTTTGAAAGGTCCTCATATGGTCAAATGATGCTTGGTGTTTCTCATCTAGAAGTTCTAACTCTTGAAGTCTCATGGTGTAATAGTCTTTATTTATAACTAGAACTTTGAGGGAAACTCTGAGTGAAGGAATCTTAACCTCTAAAGGTAACACTACTTCAACACCATATGTAAGGGCAAAAGGAGTAGCCCTAGTAGGAGTAGGAATATTCATTCTATAGGACCACAAAGCTAGATTTATCTATAAGTGCCAATCTCTACCATTCTAATGAAGTTTTCTATGTAATATTTTGACAATGGTTTTATTTGATGCTTCTACTTGACCATTTCCTTGTCAGAAGTAAATAGAGGACCAATGTTGTTTTATATTGAATTTCTTACAAAGTTGTTTAAGGTCCTTATTTTTAAACTAGCATCTTTTGTCAGTGATAATCTTGGGAGGAAGTTCATATCTATAGATAATATGATTCAGAATAAATAGAGAAACTGTCTTGCCAAAGGCAATAGAAACTAGGACAACTTCTACCCATTTAGTGAAGTAATTAATAACAGTGATAATAAACTTGTGTCCACATGATGAGTTGGAATGGATCTGCTCAACAAGATCAAATGTCCAACACTAAAATGGCCAATGAGAGATATGAGGAATGAGTACCTACTAAGAGCATGTATTGAGTTACCATGCTTTTGACACTTTTCACATGAGTTTACAAAAGCTACTACATCAATCTACATCATCGGCCAATAGTAACCTACCATAAGAAACCTTCGAGCCATGGAATGACCATTGGAATGTCCCACACAAATGGCCTCATGGATGTCAACTAATGCTTGATCAGATTCTTCCTTTTCTAAGCATCTAAGAAGTGTTCCTCTAGACCCCTCCTATACAAATCTCTAGAGATAAGAGAATGGTGAGATGCATTTTGAATAAGGTTTCTACATTCAAAAAGTTTTTAGGTATAATTCCATCATGAACATATGAATAAATGGCACCGTAATGGGGAAATTCATGATAAGAAAGGGTACAAATAACATGACTTTCTTGGGAATCATAGATAGGATGATGTATGATGTAGGAGCATCCTAGGTTATCTTGTTATCTTGTTCATTTTTGTTCATTATACATGTGGATGCCAAGTTACTATAGCTCTAATGGATGTCGAGTTACTGTAGATCTAGTGGATGTTGAGTTACTATAGCAATCTATTCTTGATTGAGTGTTCCTTCATGTACTAAGTTACCTAGTGTATGTTGATAGACTCTGCATATGTCGAGTTACCTAGTGTATGCTGCGTGACCCTTCATGTGCTAAGATTTCCTATTTATATAGAGTGTCAACATTGGGACATTATTTCTATGAGCTGACTTGCAAGATTTATTTTGATTGCAACATTTATGTTAAGGTCTTTTCTTTGGATGTATCTAGACCATTTTTGGGTTGGCCTTCCCCTTATGTAATGTTCTAGAATGATCTGTAAGCCATTTTGGCAAGTATATATAGAGTGTTTAAGCTTAGAGTTAGGGCAATTTTTGGAAGGATTCTAGAGTAGAATGAAAAAGTTTGGAAATTTTATTGCATAGGTATCTAGAGCTATGAATTTTATGTTGGATCCTTAATCTTGAATATATTTTGTATCTGGCCATAACCCAAAAGGACTTATAGCTAGGCAGGTATGCTTATTATTTGATGAATCAATAAGTGTTTTATCTTCTTCATCCTTTGGCTATTGTTTTATGTGTGGTGTTTCCATTGTGTTAACTAGTACAAGGTAGGTTGGATAGTTGGGTGTTCCTTTGGCCTTAGTTATTCACCCCAAACAAAGAGGTAGAGGTGGTAGATTCCAGAGAGGTAGAGGTAGATCTTATGGTGAAGGTCAAAGATCTGACAATTTTGTATAGGATAAAGGAAAATCTAAGCTGAAAAATGATAACAAAGGCAAGACTGAATGGAAAAGTGGTAATTATTAGCAAGGAGTTTCTAATTCTTACCAAGGAAGAGGTAATTCTTATTCTAGAGGTAGATTTCATGGTAATTGTTTCAGATGTGGTAAAGAGGGACATGGATCTTTTGAATGTAGATCCTCTAATAGTGGGAAAGGTAACGAAAATGTTGTGATTCAAGGAGACGATAAGGGTTCACCAAGTGGACTTGAGGTTAGGGAAAATCTAATGGTGAGAAGAACCTTATGCAATAAGACAAGTGATGCAGAACCAAATTTTAAGGATAAGTCTTTTCAAGACAAGATGTAAGATGACTAGAAAATGCTACAAAGTGATAATTGATAGTGGAAGTTCTAAAAATTTGGCATTAGAAGATTTGTTTACAAAGTTGCAATTGTAGAGATGAAAACATCATAAACCCTATCATGTTTCATGGATCAAAGATGAGAATAAGATATTGGTAAGTGAGCAATGCCTTGTGAAGTTCAAGATTGGACATTACTTTGATGAAGTTTTGTGTGATATTATGCCTATTGATTTTTGTCATATTCTATTGGGTAGACCTTGGAAATATGATAGATATGCTATACATGATGGAAGATTGAATCAATATACTCTTTGGGTATTACCTTTGATTGAAAGTCTAGATGAGCTTAGTTGTATTGCAATAAAAAAATTGCATGGTTAATTGGAAACAATTTGAAAAGGAAATGAAAAGGAATCAAGTTTTTTTGATATAATTCCAAAGACACTAAGTTGTGTTAATAGTAATGAAGTGCCAAAAAATAGTGTTAACTGAGTTCTAGTTAGTGGTGACTGAGTGACAACTGGTAGTATTGACTAAGTACTAGAAGAAATTGAAAAATTGTTGAATTAGTATAAAGAGATTCTTGCAAAGGATATAGCTGATGGTTTAGCTCCAATAATAAGTATAAGTTATTGTATGGATCTATTTCCTATAGCTAGTTTTCCAAACAAAGCACCATATATATTGAAACCTATAGAGAATGAAGAACTTAACAAACAAGTGCATGAGTTATTTCAGAAAGGTTTGATTAGAGAAAGCTTGAGTCCATCTATCATACTTGTTGTATTAGCACCTAAAAAGAATGGAGAATGGAGAATGTGTATTGATTATAGAGCTATTAACAAAATCATAGTGAAATATAGGTTTCCTATGCTAAGGATGGATGACATAATGGATTATTTGAGTGGATAAAAGCATTTTACAAAGATTGATTTGAAGAGTGGCTATCATCGAATCAGAATTAGAGAAGATGATGAATGATTTGTATGAATGGTTGGTTATGCCTTTTGGTTTGACTAATGCACCTAGTACTTTCATGGGGTTGATGAATAAAGTTTTGAAAAGATTCTTGGGTAAGTTTGTGATTGTTTATTTGGATGACATTTTGATATTTAGTAAGACTAAGGAAAAAAATCTTGAGCTTGTTAGACAAGTATTGCAGAGATTGAAAGACGCGAAATTGATGATTACTCTAAAAAAATGTTCTTTTATGTAAGAAGAGATTGTGTATTTGGGAATTGTTATTTCAGCTGATGCTTTGAAGATCAATTCTAAGAAGGTTAAAGAAATTTTGGAATGGTCTACACCTGAGAATGTGGGTGAGGTAAGATCATTTCATGGTTTGGCTAGTTTCTATAAAAAGTTCATATGAAATTTCAATTATATTTGTAATGCTATAACTAGGAAAATGAGAGGAGATAAAAATGAATTTTAATGGACACATGGAGCTGATAAGAGTTTTGAGATTTTGAAACAAAACATTGATGAGTCACCTATATTGGCTTTGCCTAATTTCAATAAGGTATTTCAAGTTGAATGTGATGCAAGTAATAGTACAATAGGACATGTATTAATTCAAGAAGGTAAACCTGTTGCTTTCTTTAGTTAGAAGTTGAATGATGCTAAAAGGAAATACTCTTTGTATGATCAAGATTTTTACGCTATTGTTCAAGCATTGAAGAAGTGGAGACATTATTTGATTCCTAAGAAATTTGTGTTGTATACTGATCATAAAGATTTACAATACTTGGGAATCCAACATAAATTGAATCATAGACATATGAAGTAGGTTAAATACTTGCAAAGTTTCACATTTATTATCAAGCATAAGAGTGGAGTTATTAATAGAATTGTTGATGTATTAAGTAGAAGACATTATTTATTGACTAAAATAAAGGTTGAAGTTCTTGGTTTCGATAAGTTGGAAGAGTTGTGTGATACTAATCCTTAATTTTCTAAGGTATGGAGAGAGTGAAGAGCACCAAATTTGACAAATCACATGAGTATGTATGATAAGTATTTCATTCAATAAGGTATATTGTTCAAAGATATTCAGTTGTGTATTCCTAGAAGTTCTATGAGGTTGAATCTAATTAAAGAAAAACATAGTGGTGGATTAGTTTGACATTTTGGAATTGATAAGACATTGTGTTTGCTAAAAGAGAAGTATTATTGGCCATAGATGTATAAGGATATTTAGAAATTTGTAAAGAGTTATGGAGTTTGACAAGTTGCAAAAGGAGTGAGTCAAAATACTAGTTTGTATATAGCTATTATTGTTCATTAGAAACCTTGGAGTGACATCAATATGGATTTTGTTCTTGGATTACCTAAGATAGTGAAGGGGTATGATTCCATATTTGTTGTACTAGATAGATTTTTTAAGATGGCTCATTTCATACCATGTAAGAAGACATTCAATGCTAAGCATGTTGAAAAACTTATCTTTAAAGAGATTGTGAGACTACATAGATTACCAAGAAGTATTATTTCTAATAGAGATAGTACATTTGTTGGTTATTTTTGGAAGATTTTGTGGAAGAAGATGGGTACTAAGTTGAAGTTTAGCTCTACATTTCATCCATAGACAGATGGATAGACAGAGGTTTTGAATAGAAGCTTGGGTAATTTGCTAAGAAGTTTAGTTGGAGATAAGCCAAGTAATTGGGAAGTCATGTTGGCACAAGTTGAGTTTTCATATGAAAATTTTGTGAATAGGAGTACAAGAAAAATACCTTTCAAGATTGTTACTGTAACGGATCCTAGAGGCTTATTAGATTTGAGAGATGTTTTTGGTGAAGAAAAGAGACATGTTGTAGGAGAAGAATTTGTTGATTTTATGGGGTCTTTGCATAAGGAAGTGAAGTTGAGGTTGGAACAAAGTAATCAAAAGTCTAACAAGAATGCTAATAAGTCTAGAAGACATCATGATTTTGAAGTTGGGGATGAGGTGATGATTCATTCAAAGAAAGGAAGGTTTCCTATTGGAACATATAGTAAGCTAAAGATGAAGAAATTTGGACCTCGTAAGATCTTAAATAAGTTTGATAGTAGTAATGCTTATGAAGTTGAGTTACCTAATGACATATATATATATATATATCTCCTATATTCAACATTTCTAATTTGTATAATTATCATGAGTCAGATGATGAAGTTTTCATATTAGAAGATTATCCTAAGAAGAATATTGAAGAATTTGAACAAATATTAGATCAAAGAGTTGGCAAGAGCACAAGAGGAAAATATTACTTTGAATATTTAGTGAACTGGAAGAATAGGCCTATTGAAGATGTTTCATGGATTTCTCAATCTAAGTTGGATTAAACACAAATTTTGATATCTCAATGATGAAAGAAAATTTTTTCTTTTAACCCTAGTTGTCTTATGTAGGAGCATGCTAGGTTTCCTTGTTATCCTTCTCATTTTTTTTAGTTTTCTTGTAGAGGATGAGTTACTATTGTATATGAGCAATGCTAGTATGCTAATAGAAACCAAATTTAAATAAAGCTTCTACAAACTAAACACAATTCATAAACTTTAAGATAGACTAAGATGAGCTCTCAATTGAGAATATGAGCCATTAATGGGCTCTCTCAATGAGAAGCTCTCTTGTTGAGTGGTTTTGTCTAAATAGATAGGATGTATGCTCAAGCTTATGCTTCAAAAAGGCCTTCAAATGGAGTTGGAATTTGGGTGTGAGTGTATGGTTTTGTAAAATGGCTTCTTAAAATGGCATTATGACTTTACTTCATGGATTCTGTTAAAATGGCTTGGGAGAGGACTCCTTAAATAGGCAAAAGGCTTGAAGGATGGAGGGCTAAGATGCAAGGATGGAGAAAAGCTCATGGAGGGATCAGATTACATGAGAGGAGAGCACATGGATTGTGCTTCTTTACAGCCAATCAGAGAGTGACACATGTCACAGGGTGAGAGGATGGAAGGAAGGGGAAGGATGATTCAACAAAGGAGGCTCAAGGGATAAAATCTTCATAAAGACCCTCATAATGGCTTGTAAGAGAAATGAAAGGGCTTGGAAGAGTCATTTATGGCCTAGTGGGTTTCATAAAGTTTTATGGTTGGGATATTTTGAGGGAGATGAGAGAAATTTTGACTTGGACTTGATTAGGAAGGTTTTAAGCTTGCTTAGGATTGTGCAAATGATTAGAGGATGGATTAGGATGGTTTGGTATTGGCTTAGGGATAGGTAAGTGGATGGCATTTAATGAGGGTGGGTGAAGGAGGAGATATTTGTTAACTTTGGCTTGGGTTAGTAAGTCTTAACCCATTTTTAGGGAATGTGACAAGGTTAGGAGGGGATTAGGATTAGGTTTAAAGACATATTCTAGAAGAGTCTAGACTTTGGATGAGGATAAAGACTTTCTAAAATAATCTAGAACTTCCTAGGATGAGGATGAAGACTTTCTAGAAGAGTCTAGAACTTCTTAGGATGAGGATAAATTAGATTTTAGGAAATAAATAAAGTTTAATTTATTTCAAGGGTTTGGGTTGAGGACATATTTATTAAAACTTTTTTAATAAACATGAGGATTAATATTTAATCTTAATTAAATATTTTGAGTTGGGATTAGGGGTAGGAAATGATGGGATTAGGCTTTAATCAAAATTAAATAAGGATTAGAAGATTTTGGAAGAGGTTAGTGGTCTTAAGGAAATTGGCCAAGTTTTGGGCAAAAAATAAATTTTTTATTTATTTTGAGTTTTTTGGTCAATTTATTAATTAAATAATTAATAAATAAGGAAATAATGTTTAAATAAGATTTAAACAATTTTGGGAGGGATTCCTTAATTAAATATTTTTAATTAAGATAAAGGGATTTAATGGCATAAAAATAAATAAATAAATTAAATAAATAGTTAATTAATAAATGATGATGTCATCAGAGATTTTTCAAAAAATAAAAATATGTTATTTTCTAAAGGATTTTAGGTTTCTACATTTTGCCCCTCTTTGATGTGATGCTGCAAGTGGCATGGCATCAAAGATAAGAAAATAAGATACCCAAGGCTAGAGCAAAATTGGAGAGAATGGACTGTGAGATGCCCCTCAAGAAGGCAATGGGAAGAGAAAGTGAGGCTTGACAACTTCTTGAAAAGTACAAGAATTTGAGATGAGGAAGGAGACTCAGATTGGCTTAAGAGAAGAGATTTAGTTAGCTCAAAATCTCACTACGGGAGAATGATAAAGGGAGAATCAGAGGCACAAGAGGAAGCAAGCTTAAGATTTAGGGATTTACAGAGGATGAAGGAGCAGAGCGCTATAAAAAGGAATCTAGGATAGGGAGATGGATGATGGGATGATAAAGCTGATCCAATAGGATTTCAAAGAGTCTGATTCGCAAAAGATGGGTTTTGGAGATCCCTAGGACTAGGATTGTGGATCTCGAAAGATGAGGCTTGGTGGATTGATTTGATTGGTGGATCCCTAAGACTAGGATTGTGGATCCCTAAAGCTAAGAGTGATGATTGATTCTGAGAGAGACTGATGCACAAGCTGGGTAAGGAGAGACAAATGTTTGATATGTATGGAGGATAATGGAGATGAACAAAATCCATTGAAGCTTATTGAGCGGGGGATACTTCAAAGAGAAGTACCACCATGTAGTTGAGCACTAGATTTGCTATAGGACTATTGGTTGATTGCTAGGGTTACCAAGAACATCAAGGCCTTTTTACCAACTGTCCGGAGGACTGATGGACTAACTCAAAACAAACATGCAAGGATTGCCCCAGCATCACAGATGAATCTTGGAAGAAGTAGCGTGGAACCAACACTGGGTAACCCACAAGAAGAAAAGAAAAACAAATGAAAAAATTGATCAAGACCTTATGCTCAGATTGCCCCATTCACAGTATACCATGATATGGAAGATCATGGGAACCTTGAGGAGGGAACAAAAGGATTGCTTGAAAAAGATATTTCAAGACCCAAAATGGAAGATTCCAAATTAGAAGAAAGTGAAAATCCAAAAGAGAACCGTTTGCCAACGAGATGGGTAGGATGAGGTAGTAGTAGACCAAGATCAGATATGAGTAAAGCTATATCCTACAAGGATCTATCAAAGAGTACCTAAACTGATGGATCTGGATGAGTGATGCATTTGGCAAGCTGAATTGAGAAGGATAACACTTTGGTGATAGGAGATCTAGCTAAAGGATGCATTGGAATAGCTAACCAAGATTTGTGCGATGTGTGCAAGATACTAATCAAGGAGGAGCTAGTGCGAAAGCTGGATAGATACAATGGGATTAAGCTAAAGAGGATGTACAAGCTAACAGACCAAGAAATGTTACAAATGTATAGGGTTGTTCATGTTTCGGTTTTGTGAGATGGAAATTTTTGTGAAGGGTGGGATGTCTGCAATAGTTGATAGGTAGATAGGTAGATGGTTTTCATAAAAGCTTAAGTGAAAATGGGGTTCTTTGTGTGCATGTAATAGGATACCAACTAGGATACAAGATTTGGTATATAATACAAGCTAGAATATGGTACAAGCTTTGGACAAGATTTGGATATACAAGCTATGATACAAAGGATGATACAAGATTTACAAGCTGGGGTACAAGATTTACAAGCTGTATAGGAGGTATTTACAAGCTTCATTAGATTTTTGATATTTGGTTGGAACACCAAGGGAACAACCAGGTGTTTTATTGGATTGTGAATAGATGGATGACGGATAGGATAGTGATAGATAATGGATTAGTCTTAGTACATAAGGCACCTGAATTACCAAGTTTTCACCAAGGTACCTATACAAGGCACTTGAATTGACAAGTTTTCACCATTGGATGCTTATTTATCTTTACTATTTTTTTTTTTTTTTCGATTTTTCAAAAGCTGGGTATACCAAGGATCTTCAAGCATAGAACTTCTTGAGATGAATGATGTTAGTAGGATTATTCAAGAGTTCTCCTTTTGGTGTAGATAGCTGATAGGCTCTAGAGCCAAAGGAGGTAGTGACAACATAAGGACCAAGCCAGGTAGGTTCAAACTTGCCTTTCTTTTCTCGATCAGCTTGGACTTTCATATTTTCTTTAAGGACCATGTCACCTAACTGAAAGTGTCATGGAAGCACCTTCTTGTTGAAATTCCTTTTGAGATGAGTTTGATAGATTATGAGATGATCATAGGCTTGTTGTTGCTTGTTGTCTAAGAAATCTAGCTGGGTGAGCCGAGCTACTCTATATTCTTCATATGATATTTGCCCTTGCAAAGATATGCACAAGGAAGGACGTTCAACCTCTATCGGTAGTACTGCTTCAACACCATAGACTAAGGAGTATGGATTTGTGCCTATGGATGCGTGAAAGGAAGTTCAATAAGCCCATAAGGCAGGATTAATCTATAGGTGCCAATCGTGGCAAAAATTATTGACAACTTTCTTTAGGATTTTGAGGGTTTTATTAGTTGTCTCTGCTTGGCCGTTACCTTGTGAGAGATATGGGCTAGAAAAGTGGTGATGGATGCAGAGGGAAGTGCATAGTTCTTCAATGTTGAGATTTTCAAAGTTGCCTCTGTGGTCGATGAAGATGGTGGATGGGATACCAAAGCAGCAAACAATGTGGTACAAGATGGACTTGAAGACCTGAACTCCTATACTTGAGACTAGGGGGACTGCTTCCACCCATTTAGTAAAATAGTCTATAGCTATTATTATCCATTTATGTCCATCAGATGAGAGAGTTGTGATAGTTCCAACTAGATCAAGGCCCTGACAGGTGAAAGGCCAAGGTGGTGCAATAGGCTATAGATCTTGTGCTAGAGCATGCACAAGATTTGTGTGCTACTGACATGGGAGATACTTTCTAACAAAGTCATAGGAGTCTCCTTCAATGGTAGGCCAATAGTAGCCTACTGTAAGGATTTTTCATGCTAGGACAATACCACTCATGCGGGCACCACAAAGTCCAGAGTGTACTTCTTTCAATGCCATCATGGCCTCATTTTGGTCTAAACACCTAGAGAGAGTATCGTGATAACCCTGACAATATAGGGTATTGGCTATGATAACATAGTGGGATGATTTTCAGATGAGGTTTTGGCATTGGGTATGTGTGAGGTGAGGGGAGATGATACCATCTTTAAGGTAAGCATGAATCTCATGGTACCAAGGGGATTAGGGACCAACCAAGATACAAACATGGTTTGAATCTTCCTTAGCATAAGTGGGTGTGAGGAGCTGCTCGACTAAAAACTCATACTGTGTAGCTACTTAGGGAATTTCCAAGAGCAAGCCGATAGTAGCCATAGCGTCTGCTACCCTGTTCTGCATTCGAGGCACTTGTGTAAATTGAAGCTTTATAAAATGCTAGGTTAGCTGATCAACTAGCTCTTTGTAGGGTAATAGCTTTTCATCTTTGGTTCGATATTCATTTAGGTTTTGCCCAATGATGAGCTAAGAATCACCAAAGATTTGTAACTCAGTGATGTTCCATTCTATAGCTATCTTTAATCCTGCTATGAGAGCCTCATATTTAGCTATATTATTGGTGCTAGGGAATTGCAGCTTGAAGACTTTTGGAATATAATCTCCCTAAGGTGTGACCAACAATATTCCTACCCCTGATCCATGAGATGTGTATGATCCATCAAAATAAAGTTTCCATGGGGGTTTTTCTTCAATTAGACAAACATGTTTATCTGGAAATTTTGTGATCAAAGGATATGCATCTTTTAGAGGTGCATTAGCTAGGTGATCTACTATAGCTTGCCCTTTGATTGCGTTTTTGTCCACATACTGGATGTCAAATTTTCTAAGGAGCATAACCCATTTGGCCAAATGATCTGTAAGTGTTATTTTGGAGAGAATATACTTGAGAGGATCTATCTTGGAGACTAGTTGGATGGTATGACTTAACATGTAGTGGTGAAGCTTTTGAGTTGAGATAAAAACTACCAAACAAGCTTTTTCCATAGGAGTGTAATTGAGTTCATAACCAACTAGGGTTCTACTAATGTAGTAGATGGCTCTTTCTCTGCCATAGTCATCGAGTTGTACTAGAAGTGCTCCTAGAGTAGTAGGCATTGCTGATATGTACAAGATCAAGGGATGATCAAGAACTGGTGGAACCAAGATAGGGGGATTGGCAAGCTACTTCTTGAGCTGATCGAAGCCATGTTGACATAAAGGATCACACTTGAAGTTTTCATCCTTCTTCAGTAAATGTGTAAATGGCATACACTTAACTGCAAGTTGGGAGATGAAGCACCGAACAGATTGGAGCTTCCCCTGAAGAGAGCAAAGTTGTCACAGTGTTTGGGGAGGAGGCATGTCTAAGATAGCCTTGACCTTCTTGGGGTCGGTCTCTATACCTCGTTTAGAAACTATAAAGCCTAGAAGCTTGCCAGATGTGACCCCAAAGACACACTTCTTGGGATTATACATTCGATGATATTTGGCTAACCTATCAAAGGCTTTCTCTAGGTCAGCAAGATGATCCATGAAGATGTGAGATTTAACCAAGATATCATCCACATAATCCTCCAAAATGCTATGGATAAGACCATGGAAAATGGTTGTCATAGCCCAATGATAGGTAGCCCCTACATTCTTTAGGTCAAAAGGCATCATGTTGTAACAAAAGGTTCCCTCAGGGGTAGTGAATGTTGTCTTATGTTGATCCTCTTTTGCAATCTTGATTTGATTATACCCAAAAAATCCATCCACGAGGGACAAAATTTCATGTCTAGCTATAAGATCTACAATCATATCTATGTTGGGCAAGGGAAAATCATCTTTTGGACAAGCTTTATGAAGATCTCTGAAATCAGTGTAGATTTTGATGTCACTGAAAGGTTTAGTAATGGGGACCATGTTGGAGATCCACTTTGAGTAGTCGATAGGTCAGATAACCTTAGCAGCTAACATCCTTTCTAATTTGGCTTTGACCAGTAAAGCCACCTTGTGGTACATTTTTCTAAGCTTTTGTCTGATGGGCTTGATCTTTGGATCCACTGCAAGATGATGAACTACAAGCTTTGGATCCAACCCTAGCATATCCTAATATGACCATGCAAATTGGACAATGTTCTCTCTTAAGACCTCAAAGAGGAGATCAGCTTGGTCTTGTGATAGGGATGCAATAATGTGAACAAGTCTGGGGATCTTTGAAGAACTGATGTTGACTTCTCTAGTATCCTCAATCAGAATAGAAGACACCTTTGGTCGATTATCTTGAGGAGGCAATGCTAAATCCTCATGTTTTTCTTATGACTATAGATTTTCTTGTTGAGGGGCTCTCTTCACTACCTTACCTAGTTTCAAATTCACCTTTGTTCTAGTTTTGGGTGCATCGGAACTAGGTTGGGGATTTTCTCCAAAATACCCCTTGGGATCTAGCTTATAGATATAGGAAAAATCTAGCTTTGTTTGCTTGTGAGGAGTTTCAACTCCCCTAAATCTCAGAAGCACTTCATCTAATGTGAACTCATCAATGTGTATGATGCTTGCTTGGTCCCAATCTATGATTTGTGGATGGGCAAGTGGTAGGTAGATGAAATGGATGGATAGTTCTTGGAGAACAAAGTCTCCCAAGGAGATTTGTTCTGGGATATCATCATAGGCTCTCTTTTCAACTTCTTCAAGAATGTCTTATATTTCAACAAGGTCATGGTGAATGTTTGAGAAAATGTGACCGTTCTCATTGGTGCCCCTAGTTGTGGGTATTCCAAATCCAAGACCTAACTTTGTTTCCCACTGGTGTGCTTCAATGGGGCACTGCATGCCTCTTTCTTTTGGTCCTAGACCACCACCTTGATAGTTCCATTTGTTAGTGATGAGATTATGTTCTTTAGGATACTTCTGGCTGAAGTGATCAAGGCATGCTTGATTTCTTGGAGGTGCATCCTTATGTAACCAATTGTTGATATCTAGAGTGAGCTCCTCATGAAGAGAGATTTTTGAAGATACAAAGGTTGTTGGGCCAAAATATTTGTATTGAGGAGGTGGAGTCTCCTTAACTTTGTGATATGTTAGTTGTCCATGGGTGTGTGGATCAAGTGGGAGTGCCCCGACAATAAATACATCTGACAGACTATACTCTCCACAACCTTTGTTATTGATCTTCATGCTAGATAGGGTGGAGGCAAGGATGGTTTCTAGGTCATTACAAGTATGGGATGAACTAGCGATGGTTGTTCTGATACCAATTCTAGGGAAATGGTTTGCATATGAAGCTTTAACTACATTGCAGTAAGCAAAGGGTTTTGGATAGGCATGGATGGTTACCTCAGTGCCTTGATGCAAAAAATTAACGCAGTGATGGTAAGTGGATGGAATGGCTTTCATGGCATGAATCCATGGGTGACTAAGGAGGATTTTAAATGGTAGGTTTAGATCAATAACATGGCAGAGTGTTCCTTGGATGACTAGCCCAACCTTGATTGGCAGCAAAATAGTTCCTTATCTGGTTCTTTCCAAGTTGTCATAAGCTTTGATGGTGATAATGTCACTGATGATATTTGCCTTAGTATACCCTGCTTGTTTTATGAATTTTAGGGTGCAAATATTCAAGGCTGATCCATTATCTATCATTACTCTTTTTACAGCAAAATTAGATACCATGATGGCTGTGTGAAGTAGAAGGGTGTGATCTAGATCGACCATAGGTATGTCTATGGGCTTGAAAGATAAGGCACATGAGGATGAAAGGTGTCCAACAAGATTACAAAAATTAATATCATTGATATTTGAAGGGACACAAGATTCTATGAGAGCATTGTCAAGGATGCTTTTGTACACAAGACTGGTGCAGAGAAGGTTTAAAATGGAGATTTGGGCTGGCATGTTCCCAAGGTGTTCCAAGATATTGTATTGGCTTTTTGATGGAGCTGATGGTGCTAGTGGAACTAGTGGGCCTGCGATGTTAAATTGCGCTCTTTGAGTGGTGATTTCACACTCATTGTTTGGTCCTTGGATATTGATAATATTGATAGAAGGCTCTTTTTCATATATACAACTGATGAGGCTACCATAGTCTATGTAGGATGAAGTGTGGTCATTGTTCTTCCCATGCTGTTGGTTTGGCTAGTGGTTGTTGGTTTGGATAGGTGCTTTTCTAGAATTTTGTTTTTTTTGAGGAGGAAAAGCATTTTGATAGATCTGCAAGCCTACATTGGGAGAGGTTTGGGCACCAACGGTGATTTCTTTCTAATCAATGAGGTCTTGCACATAATCTTTCAGTTTCATGCATCTGAGGGTAGTGTGACTTTTTACCCTATGAAATTTGCAGTACTCATTGTCTTTGTACCATGCAACTTTGAATTGGCTTGGGTCAATTTGATAGGTAGGAGGAAATTTGATAAGGTTTTCCTTGACTAATTTTTCAAAAATGACATCCAATGGCTCACCAAGGGGTGTATAGTTTCTAGGTGCAGGTTGGAATCTAAGCTTTTGCCCTGCAGCTACATTGATGGCATTAGCTTGATTGCTAGATCCTTAGAAGTTGGGTCGTGGATTGTGGTTTTGATAGCTTTGGTTATTCTTTTGTTGGTAGTTGATAGCTTGTTGATTTTTTGGTTGATATGGTGAGTTGGACTAATTTTGGGAAGGACCAATAATACTCACATGTCTAGTGTCAGTGACGCCATCTATTGCAACATGCTTGTTTTTGTTCTAATACATAGACTTGTCATTTGAATGTGTTTGATTTTGGTTGGCTTCCTTGTAAATCTTGACCACACCATCTTTAATGAGTCCTTGCTCAAGGATCATTCCTTTCTCTTTGATATCTTTGTAGGTCTGCAAACAGTTCATGGTCATGTGGTGAGCCAAGCTGGGATGGGCATTATCAATAAACATTTTCATCAAATGGCACTTTGGCAAGGTGCAAGATATGCGGGTGGTAAGGGTTTTCCATCTTTGCAAATATTGAAGAAGGTTGTCTCTACCTTTTTTCTTAGTGTGGACAAGATCGACTACTGATAGCTTTGTTTCAACAAGATGGGCATAGTGGGCTACAAATGCCTCAGACAATTCAGCAAAGTTTCTAATTGTACCATATGGGATTCTATAAAACCATTCAAGAGCTGGTTTGGCCAAGCTTTTGGGGAAAAGGCACAAGAGGAAGACATCATTGTATGCCACTTCTTGGTAGTGCATGTAAAATTTCTTAATATGTGTGACAGGGTCTCCTTTTCCTCTGAATTTGTCAAACTTGGGTACCTCAAAGTATTTGGGAAATGGTGTCATGGTAATGGCTCTGTCAAATGGGTAAGGAAACACATTCTCAAACTTGAAGGTTTTTGGATCATTTCCCTCCTGGATGTTCTTCAAAGCTATTTTCATGGCTTCCCATTCCAAACTAATGTGTGATGGTTGGGGTGCCCCTAATGTAGGAGTGCCTTGAGGTAGGTATGTGCTAGATGAGGCAATGGAATATGGATGGCTTTGGGGTATGGACTAGTAAGGATTGTACATGGCTTTGGAAACTGAATGGTGGATGATGGGTTTCTGAGGTGGAGGTGTCACATATTGCTACATGTGTTGTGAGGCTTGCTGTTGATATTGGATTTGAGGTTAGGATTGAGGAACATAAGCTGGCTATGGGATAAATGCATTTCTTTGTGGAGGTAAGGTATAAGATGGGTGTGAAGCTTGGAGAAAGGATCGGGGAGCTTGCAAAACCTGACTTTGGATTTGAGGAGTTTGACCAATATATGTGGGTTGTACCCCCATTTGGGAAGGTATCTGCATGGAAAAAGAGGCCAAGTAATTGGTGGTTTGTGGTGGTGGATTTCCTCCTAGAAGTGGCATAGAAAAATAGTTAGTAATAGGAGGTAATGGATTAGTTGGTGGTGGAGGTGGTGGGAATTGAAAGCTTGGGAATGGAACTGATGGGGTTTGAAAGCTTGGTAGAGTGGTGGCAGGAGTTTGGGTCACTTGAGAGCTTGGCAGAACATTGGTAATAGCTTGTGGGGTTTGATAGCTTTGTGGAATGAGGGTATTAGCTTGTGGATTTGTGGTTGATGGTATTAAGCTCCAAGGACCTAGTGGAAATGATGGAATTATGTTTTGAGCTAAGGTAAATAGGCTAGGGGTTATAAAAGGTTGATTACTTGGCCCCATGGGTGGCATCCCAATTGTATATTGTTGCGGTTAGCGAAAGATGCTAGCACTAATTTGGGAGATGGGTGGATTTGGAAGGCTAGGTTGTTGAGCAACAGAAGAAATAGTGAAGGAAGTGAATGGTGAGGTTTTTTGGGCAAAGGGGGTTTGGGATGGAGTGATATGGACCAATGGTGTAGTGGTGGTGGCTAGATTAGCTTGCAGAATGGAGATTTCAACTTGGGTGGAGGATGGTATGTTTGGGTCTATTGGATCATATGGATTGGCTTGAGGATCTTCTTTTGGCACATATTGAGGATAATTCAAATCATAAGAGCCTATGGGTGGTGGGAGTTGCTCAAACAAGGGATGAGATGGATCTGATAAGGGAGGAGGTCTTCCAAAGTCAAAGGCTTCGATGTTGTCCCTTTGAAAGTTAGCCATGATTGTTTCTTTGTTCTTGTCTATAATGACGTTCACCAATATTGCATTTCTTGGTTGGTTCATGAAAGCTTCAATGCCAATAGGTGATCGTATAGATTTCTCTCGGCTGAAGGATGGTTGGGTACTCAAGGGGAGCGAAGCTGTTTGATCCAAATAATAGGGCTCCATTGTTTCCTTCTTCTTCTTGGCTAAGCGAGTGACGGGTGGCATGAAAATGAAAAATGTTCCTAGGGATGAGATGCAACAATGTTGATGGATGCAAAAGGGGAAGGCTTTTCTATGCAAGTGATTTCCTAGGTTGAGGCAAAGCTGTATGACAAAACCTAAGGAGGATTGGGTTGGGAATTCTAGCTTTAAAGATATGTTTACAAAGCATGAAAGGTCTACTTTCCTATGTGCAAGCTTGGTGGTGATTGTGTCAACTTAAGGATAGACTGATGATCCTTTAGGAAGAACACAAGATTGACCACTTGTGGATCCCAACCTTTAGCTCAAGGTGATGAGGGATAACAAGTGACAAAGCTAGATTACCCTAGACAAAGCTCTATCAAAGGGATAACCTTGGTGAGATTGGTGGATTTGGAAGATGTTAGGAATGGTAAACTTTTGGCAAGGTGAAAACAATTTTGAAGGATTGGATGTGAAGTTTTTGGATTGCTGACTAGATGGTTTCATTCTAAATGAGATGGATGAGCTAAAATGCTTAAGGGGAGGACTAAGATGGCTGGCTTTCCTACAAAGATGACTCTAAAATGAAGCTTATGAAAGAAGATGTGGAGAAACAAGAGGTCTAATCATAGAAATCATGCCTAGTTAGTAATGCATAATCAGGGTTAACTCCTGGATGTTGGTTGAGTTGGATAGTGTGATCTAACCACGCATCTTGAAGGGCTTCGTCAGCAGCTTTATCCTCTGCTTTGTGAAGTTTCACAATTCGAGGGCTTGGTGTTATTTCCTTTCTCTTGGCTGAAAGTTCTTAGTATACCTAAGATGGCTTGAGTTTGGCTTTGTGAAACTTTTTTTTGGGTTTGGGTTGTTCTGACATAAACTTTTGAATCTTCTTGGCTTTGAGAGATCTCGATTGTTTTGCTTCAACTTGTTCAACTTCTGGAACAAGCAATGACTACGCTAAGTATTTCCTAAGCTAGGATTGACCAAGTTTGGAAAACATTCATTCAACAAATAAAAAATCAAACAATAGATAGGAACAACCAGATATAAGTTTTTGATTCTCAGAATGTGATACTTGCACCACAGAGTGTGTATGTTCTACAAATGTTTTGATCAGTCACTTCAAACACATTAACATCTTAGATGGTTGTTTACAAGGCTAACAGTTGGTTTAGCTAGGGAGTCCTCGATATACCCAAGGTACGTGAGGCTCGAATCTGTAGATGAAACTAAAATAATATCACATAGCCGAGAGGAGTGGTAACCCACTTCTTCTCTTTCACTTCTCAAGGGTATAAAGTTCCTTAAGGCTTAGCCTGAGTAACAAAATCTTGATTCCAAGAGAGGTGTCTTTGGATTCACTTCCTGATCTTTATACTCCACTGGAATGCTAGAGTTGAGGTCGTCCAATGGGTGATGAAATCCCCAAGTAGGCCTCCTAAAAAGGGAAACAAGGTTTTGGATCCTAATCTTACACACCCAAGATGGCCTTGAAAGATGACAAGGGGAGAGAAGACTTAGATGACCTTGGGCTAAAAAACATGTTTGTTCTTTTTCTAACTGACGCTTAAGTTTTCTGATCTAGACTTTGAAAACACACATGTTTAAGATGCAATGATTATTCCAACTTTGAAGTATTTGACAAAAGTAAACTCGATCGAAGAATGAATACAAGAAGAAGAGTTAGGGTCAACAAAAAGGTAAACCTGTGCACCTAGAGGCCCTCCACGTCAAGTATCGATTAATTTATTTTAAGGAATTCAAGAGTTGGTATGATTTTTTTTTAAGCCCAAAACAAAGATGTGTAAAATTAAATTTCAAGCGCATGCCCAAAGGCCCTCCACATCAAGATTTGTTCAAATTTTAATGCCCAAATGAAGTGTTAGCGATCCTAGTGTGCATTCAAGGAATTTTCAAAGTTAGAAAAACTAATAAAAATACAAGTAAGAGAAGTTTGATCTTTGTGGAGCACTTTACACCCTCTTAGGTGGACCCGTCCCCGTAGATGCTGCTGAGATTGCAACCAATGGTTAAATTTATGGGTGATTAAAGAGGGTGAGTCCAACTACAAACTCACTTAAAGCTCCTTTATTTGGTTTTTATAATTTAGGAAGTTTCTAGAATGTAGATTCTTTTTATGCCCCAAAAGATGATTATTTGATCTATGGCATTCAAGATTGGATTTTTTGTTTTAATAATACATTAATAAATAAATAAAACTTGATTTTAATCCATGGCAGTCAAGAGTGATTTTAGCAACATGCATTCAAAGACAAGTGATTAAACATTCAAGTTTTTTCCTTTGAACATTCAAGATTGAGATTTTGTGTGTTGTTTTAAGAACTTTGAAGTGCTTTGTTTTAACCTTAGATCATTCAAGATTGTTTTGGACTCAAAAGTGAAAATGAATCTTTGGAATTTGGTTTTCATTCAAGATTTTGTGTTCTAGTTTGCATATTTTAAGCCCAAAAATGATATTCTTAGATTGTTTTGATGTATGAAAAACCTAAGAAACATTCAAGATTTTGCAACAAGACATTTGTTTGGAACAAATAACAAAGCTTTTAGGACAATTTTTGGCAACCATTTAGGACTCTTAGCTTTCATGAGATTTTTAAAAGAACTTTAAAATATTTGCAAATGAGGTTCATTTTATCCTTGATTGATGCTTTGAGTTTGATTTAGATTTTAATGTGCACTTAGTGTTGATTTTGAACCTTTTGAAATGGAAACTTGAAGTTCTTTTTAAATTCCCAAAAATGAAGTGTTCCTAACTTTGCATGAATGCATCTAAAACCTTGATGTTGCAAGGATGCAAATGATTGGATTGGTTTAGTTTCACTTGTTAAAAGAATTTTTTTTTTGCAAATTTTAAGTTTTTAATGGATTTAAGCATGATTTGGGGGTTCATTTTAAGCACTAAAAAGAAGTGTGTATGATTTTCCTTCCTTAAAAAAAAATGGCCAAGATCTCCCACAAGAAGAAGAAGAAGAAGTAGATGGAATAAGAAGAATTCCGAGTGCTTTGTCCACCTATAAGCTTGAAAAATTAGCAAACACTATGAGATAGACTATGAGTTCCTTTGTCTTCTTCATGCTCATGTGGACCTACAAAACCAATTTATACAATCCTACCAATCAGAAAAACAAGTAAAATTAGCCAAAATTAGCAAATGACATACAAAACTGGACTAAAAAAAGCTAATGAAGATGACCCATGTGGGGTCCCACCGGGCGTGCCAAAATGTATATGAGCAATGTTAGTATGTTAATAGAAACCAAATTTAAATAAAGCTTCTACAAACTAAATAAAATTCATAAACTTCAAGATAGACTAAGATGAGCTCTCAATTGAGAATATGAGCCATTAATGGGCTCTCTCAATGAGAAGCTCTCTTGCTGAGTGGCTTTGTCTAAATAGATATGATGTATGCTCAAGCTTATGCTTCAAAAAGGCCTTCAAATGGAGTTGGAATTTGGGTGTGAGTGTATGGTTTTGATGTAAAATGGCTTCTTAAAATGGAATTATGACTTTACTTCATGGATTCTGTTAAAATGGCTTGGGAGAGGATTCCTTAAATAGGCAAAAGGCTTGAGGGATGGAGGGCCAAGATGCAAGGATGGGGAAAAGGTCATGGAGGGCTCAGATTGCATGAGATGAGAGCACATGGATTGTGCTTCCTTATAGCCAATCAGGGAGTGACACATGTCACAAGGTGAGAGGATGGAGGAAAGGGGATGGATGAGTCAACAAATGAGGCTCAAGGGATAAAATCTTCATAAAGACCCTCATAATGGCTTGTAAGAGAAATGAAAGGGCTTGGAAGAGTCATTTATGGCCTAGTGGGCTTCATAAAGTTTTATGGTTAGGATATTTTGAGGGAGGTGAGAGGAATTTTGACTTGGACTTGATTAGGAAGGTTTTAAGCTTACCTAGGATTGTGTAAATGATTAGAGGATGGATTAGGATGGTTTAGGATTAGCTTAGGGATAGGCAAGTGGATGGCATTTAATGAGGGTGGGTGAAGGAGGAGATATTTGTTAACTTTGGCTTGGGTTAGTAAGTCTTAACCCATTTTTAGGGAATGTGACAAGGTTAGGAGGGGATTACGATTAGGTTTAAAGACATCTTCTAGAAGAGTCGAGACTTTGGATGAGGATAAAGACTTTCTAGAAGAGTCTAGAACTTCTTAGGATAAGGATAAATTAGATTTTAGAAAATAAATAAAATTTTATTTATTTCAAGGGTTTGGGTTGAAGAGATATTTATTAAAACTATTTTAATAAACATGAGGATTAATATTTAATCTTAATTAAATATTTTGAGTTGGGATTAGGGGTAGGAAATGATGGGATTAGCCTTTAATAAAAATTAAAGAAGGATTAGAAGATTTTGGAAGAGGTTAGCGGTCTTAAGGAAATTGGCCAAGTTTTGGGCAAAATTTTTTTTTAAATTTATTTTTGGTTTTTTGGTCAATTTATTAATTAAATAATTAATAAATAAGGAAATAATGTTTAAATAAGATTTAAACATTTTTGGGAGGGATTCCTTAATTAAATATTTTTAATTAAGATAAAGGGATTTAATGGCATAAAAATAAATAAATAAATTAAATAATTAATTATTTAATAAATGATGATGTCATCAAGAATTTTTCAAAAAATAAAAATACTTTATTTTCTAAAGGATTTTAGGTGTCTACAACTGTAGCTCTAATGGATGTTGAGTTACTATAGCTCTAGAGGATGACAAGTTACTATAGCAATCTAGTGTTGACCGAGTGTTCCTTCATGTGCTGAGTTACCTAGTGTATGCCGAGTGACTCTTGATGTGCCAAGTTACCTAGTGTATGTTGAGTGACCCTTCATGTGTCTAGTTTTCCTATTTATGATGAGTGTTAGCATTTGGGCATGATTTATGTGAGCTAACTTGTGGAATTTATTTTGATCATGATATTTATGTTAAGATCTTTTCTTGGGATATGTCTAGACCATTGTTGGGTTGGCCTTCCTCTTATGTGATATTCTAGAATAATTTGTAAACCATTTTGGTGAATATATATAAAGTATTTAGGCTTAGAGTTAGGCTAGTTTTTGGAGAGATTCTAGAGCAGAATGGATAAGTTTGGAAAGTTTTTTTCATAGGTATCTGGAGCTATGAATTGTATGTTGGATCTTTAATCTTGAATATATTTTGTATCTAGTCATAACCAAAAAGTCCTTACAGCAGGGAATGTTTGTTGATTATTTGATGAATCAATAAGTGTTTTCTCTTCTTTCTCCTATGTTTGTTGTTCTATGTCTTGTGTTTCCATTGTGTTACCTCTTGGAAGGTAGGTTGGATATTTTGGGTGTGCCTTTGGCCCTAGTTATTCACCCCTCCCTACTTTAATGTAGCTCTTCCACTAGGAATTCAAATCTTGATTCATGTTTCTCTAATTGAAGAAATGAAGCAAGTGTAGCCATAAAATTAGCTACTTTGTTTTCTACTCTAGGGATTTACTAAAATGAGACAAATGTGAAGTAGCATCTCAATTGATCAACCATTTGTTTTTAAGGTACTAATTTCTCAGTTTTTGTTAAATAATATTCATTGACTTGGTTGATTATTAGCTTTGAATCCCCATAGATGTATAACTCTGTAATTCTCCATTCTATATCCATCTTAATTCCATTTGTTAGAGCTTCATCTGTACCCAAATTGACTGCTTGTGTTGGTTCAGTGAGCACTGAAGATCTATCTTGAAAATAACTAGGGAGATGATCAAGTACCTCATCCTTAGGCACCTTAGAGAGGTTCTCACCCTTAGATACATTCTTTCTTTTTACTATTTTTAGTTCTAACACTGCCAAATAGTGGTTTTCATGATCAGAACTCCTATTCTTTTTATTTTCTTTTCTTTCTATTTTGCTACTGAGCTACTTGATGTCTGGCTCTGTCATGTTGGTAGTTGGTTCACTAGTGGAAGAGACTACAAGTTCAATGGAATTCAAATAGTAGGGTATCTCATAATCATTTTGAAACATTAAAAACTTAGGTTCATTGTTGCATTGGGACCAACCAATCAAATTAGGATGAAAAAGGGGTAAATGAATGATGAGTTGAAGGTTATGACTATGAATGATATCTCTAGTGATCCTAGAGTCAGAGTCTATCAAGTAACTTCCTAGACTACCCAAATTGGGATTCATCCTAACAAGAAAAGAATTGTCCACTAAGGTAACATGTGATTTCAAATCATCTAATCCTACACATGAATAATTGACTAAGTTAGGTTAAGAACTATATGTATGAACAACATCAATGTCCATATCAATTGTATAAAGCTTCGAGAGGGAGTCCTATTCATACTCATTGGAGATTTTTTTTGAATCTAGACTAGGATGCTTACACAATGAACACTTGGGATGCCTGGATGTGGAAGCCTCAATATCATCAAATGTCACACTCTCTTGTTCTAAATTTGCAACTGTCTCATGAGATACCCAACTATTTGAATCTCCCCAAAATAGATTAGTAGAAGGGGCCCAATGTTCACACATATCTTGTTGATTTTACAAATTAGGTATGTATTATTGTTCTTCTTCACTATCCAACTTATCAAGGATAGGAGCAACATAATTGCGATTGGCATATCCTAGCCCAATTGGCTTCTTAGTCATACATCCAAGAAGACCATGATCAAGGGGTTTGGTTCTAGCATCCAATATATTACTAAGAAGGCCATGCCAAAAATAACCCATCTTCTTGACAAAATTATACCATATTCCATAAGCTTTAGGAGAGGGAGTAAAGTTCTCACTGTGTATATACTTCTCTTCTCTATAAATCCAATCTCTAATAGCCACATCTTCTTTCTCATCTTGAATAGGTACTGAAAACTATATAAAATTTTCAAATAATTTCATAGCTAAAGAGGAACATTTCATCTCTTGTGAAGGTTTACCATAAGACCTAGCTGAAATTGGTAATGCTATGAGGGATTTGAGCTGGTATCGCCCTATGCCAAGGTCTATGGATTTGAACTTGTCTTTGGATTCAGCTAAAGTTGCATCAAAATCATCTGCTTCTCTATTGAGAGGAACATGAGTACTTGTTGAAATTGAGTTAATAGACAAATTATTATCCCTAGGTATAAAAATCTCTATTCCATTGTAAGGGAACTTAACACACTGATGATAGGTAGATGACACTGCTTGTATATCATGAATCCATGGTCTACCAAGTAAAATATTGTATGCAAGGGGTTCAACATAAACTATTTGGAATAAAATATCTTTTTCAGTAGGACCAATCCTAATGGAAAGGACAACCAACCCATTTGAACTTCTCTCTACATCATCATAGGATTTGATAATAATATTCTTTTTGGTATTAATAACTTGTTCAAAATAATCTAATGTCTTTAGAATACTCAAAGAGAAAATATTGAGCCCAATACCCCCATCTATCAACTTGTGCCTAACATGGGTTCTATGGATCATGACCTGAATATGAAGGGAAAGATTATGTGGATGGCTCAAAGATTTATTAGCTTCCCTTGAAAAGGAAATGTAATGAGGGCTAGCAATATTTAACCATGTTCTATAATTGATCAACATCTAAATTGTTGGGGATATTCACCATGTGCAAAGAATCCTCAAGGACTTGTTTGTGTCTCAAAGACAACTCTAAAAGCTCAAAGATTGAAATTTGAGTGGGGTTTATTTGCAATTGATCAACAAGATTATAATTCAACCTAGGATTAACTATTGGTTTTGAAGGAACATACTTGGATTGCATTTTTTTTTGGCTTACTTGGTTTGTTTGAATTGGGTCCTTTAATAACAAGGGGACCTTGAGATTACTCTCTAGAGTGAGCACCCCTTGGCACCAAAATAGGGTTTTCACCAAGGACAAGAGAGCTCAAGTTTAAATCATAACGATTGGGATCTTTATCTTCCATCATGTTGACACTTTCTTTTACAACCTCAAGCATATTGACAACATTTTTTGCATTTGCATAAGTATAATTTATTGTAGCCTTTCCATTCTTAGGTTGGGAAGCTTCCCCTTTCTCATACTTGGGAAAAGGCTCTTTGAATGTTGTGTGATCATCATTGGTATTTAATCCATCTATTTCAAGTTTTCCATTCTCAATAAGATCTTGAACAATATGCTTAAATCTCCTATAGTTTTCAATATCATGTCCAATTCCATTGTGAAGCTTACAATAAGCCTTCTCATCCTACTACCATAGCTTAACTTTAGATATGTGGAAATTTGTGGCATCATTAGGTTGCACAAGATTACGAGCAAGGAGCTTCATGAATATCTCTTCATATAACTCACCCAATTGTGTAAAGTTACATTTCTCTCCTTTAGGCCTTTCTTGATATCTTGGCTTGTTACTTTGTTGATTGGCACTAGACAAATAGAGAATAGCTTGGTCTTTAGGCTTAGCAGAATCCACAACTCCATCATTAACCACTTTTTTGTTCTTGTTCCAATATGTGTTCTTTCCTTTATCCTTTTCATTGTTGTTATTGTTTCCATTTTTTGTCAAAATGCCTTGCTCTCTCAAAATATCCTCAATTCTAAATGTAGCTTCAAACATGGTATCAAAGGACTCAAAAACCATCTTCTTAACTTCATACTTCATCTTAGGAACAATGTTACTAATGAGGATTTTAATCTTTTCTTTCTCAGGAATGGTCCTAGAATAGCGAGAGCACTGTCATCTTCATCTTTGCAAGAAAGTAACAAAGGATTCTCCTTGATTTTTCTTTGTGTGACATAAGTCCAATAGTGAGACAGATTGTGAAAGATTGTAAAAGAAGTGTTGAAAAAATCCTTGAATTAACTCACAGAATGTCTTAATAGGAGGAGTTATATTGGTAAACCATTCTATTTCTTGACCCTTAAGATTCCTTGGAAATAATCTCATAAGGTATGAGTCCTCATGATGAAATTTCTCAAAAATCATAATATAGAATTGATGCACATGATCATTCAGATCCCAATTTCCGTCATATTTGTCATATTGGGGGATCTCAATTTTTCTAGGAAAATCTTTCATGTCAACATTCTTATCAAAAGGATTAGGACAAATTGAATCAAGTGAAAAATAACTCTTGGGTGTTGATGTTTGCTTTAGTTGTTTCTTAAATTGGTTAATTTCTTTTTTCATAGAGGGATCATGATTTTGAATCTTTTTGTCTATATCAAAGTTGTAAGGGACCTTAGCCCCCTTGTTGATTAAACATTGAAAGCATGAATCTCTATTTTGGTCCATGTATGCTTCCATATGTTGCTGAAAATGTGGGTCTAGTTACATAGACATGAAATCATAAGAATTACCACCAAATTTTGAGATACCACCTCCATATTGTGAGCCATGATGAGCTTGTTGTGAAAGTTTTCTTGAAACTCTAGGAGGTATTGGTCTCCTATAACAATCATGTCTTGAAGCTTTACTTCCTCTAGGGTTAGGAGATCATGAAGTTATTCTTGAGTGCCCTCCACTCAATGGAGTCTCAGGAGGGGTGGATAGAGGAGAGTTGTTTCCACCACTAATGTGCACATAATATTTCCTTCCTCTAGGGCTAGGAGATCATGAAATTATTCTTGAGTGCCCTCCATTCCATGGAGTCTTAGGAGGGTTGGATAGAGGAGAATTGTTTCCACCACCAATGTGCACATTGTAAAATTTATTATCAAGTTGTGAGGCCACAAGAACATCCTATACTTCTTGATGAGCTTTCCTTTCTATCTCAACAATAACTTGCCTTTCTTCTTCTAGGCTTCTAAAGTGTTCTTCCTTCTTAGCTTGTTATTCTAGAAGGACTTTTCTCTCATTCTCAAGTACTTTGAGCCTACCACTCGCATAACCTAAAGGTGTCATGAGCAATGTACACAATCTTGACTATCTAAATCAGTGACTAGTAAATATTGCATTCACATGAGCACTAGAAGGCTTAGTAATTTGATCATCATAATGGGATTTCTCTTCTTGATAGGTTTAATTCTTACCTTCCTTAGCACTTTGGTATGTATCCAAATATCTATCCTCAATATGGGGTGAGGTTGGTCTATTTTCACAAGTGGGACCACCGCTCAAAAGGTTGACATGGTATTCAACACTTTGATTCTTCTTTTATGGAACCATTGTAAAATCCATATCCCTATCTAAGTGCAGTGAGGCTATAGGTGTACTCAACTCAATAAGGTCACTGCTAGTGTCAAACAAAGCTTCTAGAATATTCTCAAGAAATTGAACAAGAATAGGGCCTTTTCCCTTACATTTTTGATGAATTTGAACTAAAGGTAATTTTTAAAGATGACTTGAAATCACTTTCCTTAATCTACTTGATATCTTGTTGTAACCAGTATGGAAGAAAAGGTATTGGGTGATATGATAACCCTAAGAAATGTTGATACCAAACTAAGATACTAAAAACACTCACTTGTCCAAAAGAGATGTGATCATATAGAATTTTGTGGTAGGCATAAACCAACATTGCCATAGAGGTTCCCACATCTTTGGGTGAATACCCTAGCACATATGGACTAGGAGGATGATTTACCCAAATTATAAATGATTAAAATTGAATATTTATGAAAGTGGATGGAAAATATATTACTAAGACTTTTCAAGCATAATATCAAGGAATCCAAAGGTATATCTTTCTCACAAAGGATGGTCTCTAAGTCACCTACTCCAAACAAGGTCACTTGTGAAATGTAAGATCACTAATTCGAGGGCTCAAAGAACAATAATCCAAGATGCAAACAAGTTTTCAACAATGAGGTAAGTAGCCTAATCTAAACTAGATCAACCTAGGGAGACTCAAAATAATAGGATAGCAAAGCAGTTTGATCATGAAGTCTCAATTCAGGAACTCATACTTTATTTATTTTAAATATCCAACAAGGTTTGATATATTTTGAATCATAAACTAGGCATGCAAAAAAACAATGGGGAATTTCAAGAAAACATCTTCAAATAGTGAGCAAGGGACAAAGAAATCTTGCATATGAACAAGAATGGTGTCATAGTATCAGTCCAATCCCTAGAACCACCATTATGTATGTTTTCAGAATGTTTTCCAATCACACACATAGTCTTAGGAAAGAAAACTTGGTAGTACTATGGTTCTTAGTAATGTTCAACTTAGTAGCTTTTGCAATCTAGAGTGGATGAAATCCAATCTTGACACACCAAGGTTTTGACATATTCCAAGAATTTAATCAATCAAAGATACTGAGGAGATTTGGCAACCCAACAAAAGACTACACCTGTGAAGATTTTCTCCACAAGGACATTTACATAGCAATTGCTACTACCACATCAAAAATGGCTATTACCACTTGAATTTCTATCCACATGGTTGACCCAATAAATGGAATGTCCACTATGGTTAACCCTCTCTAATCAAGGAAGACTCACAAATTTATATTACATGGGGACTTGATTTGGATTCAAGGGTTTAAGGTTTCTAATGTGCCCAAAAGGAAACAAAGAATACACCTCTAACTTCTTCAACTTACACAAATATAGGAAACAATATTCTTTGACATGCTAATTCAAAATTACCTCACCAAACTTTTGGAAAGCCAACAACAAACACCACCAATCTCAAAAGAGAAAGTACTAATGAATGTTGAGGACAAACCCAAGTGAAATAGTGATATAATAATGAATATCCCTCCCTACCTTCAAGGATATCTATTATCGAGAAGAACTTTACATTTAAGGCAAGTGAATGAAGCACACACGCTCAAGAACTTCACAAATAGTGTTAATAGGGCCTAATTACTATGTGAAACACATATGCATGAAAGTAAATCTAGATCCAATTTTAGAGCACTAAATGAAGTGTGAATGAATGAAAGCATGTAAAAGCACTCAAGCCAAACACATGAGAGGGTTCATTTTACTTCCAAATCAAAATGTTATAATGATTAAAAAAAATACCTAGTAATCTTTGCAATGCACCTTTTCTCTATTGTACCTTTCATTTGCACTCGAACGCTTGCTCGAAATGAACAAAGCAACAAGAAAACACAAGATATGCAATATATATGCAACTTATGCAAAACTAGGGTTAGATATAAAAATCTAATTTTTAAGAGTGATAATAACTATAAAATAACCCAAATCAAAGCTCACATGATGCATTGATCCATGTGAAAATTAAATGCAAACTATTCATTAAATGCCCTTTTTTCAAATATTGATTTTTCACCTATTCAACAAGATTGGACCTATATGATATGAATTTTTATCCAAAACCCTAAATAAAGAAAAGAGAATTGTATCAAAAATCAAAGAGCTTTCCAAAATTGTTAGAATTTTGAAAAGATCTTTTCATTTGTACCCTAGAGAGCTATTTTGTCAAAATAGACCAGTTTTTACAAATCAAACAATTGAGCCTTAATATGATCTCTAAAATCAAAACAGAAAAAACTAACCCTATTTAGAATTTGGAGTCCTTTCCAAAAATGTAGATTTTTCCAAAAAAAAGTTAATTTGTTCCATAAAATGATTTTTTATAAAAAATCAAGAAAAAATTATAAAAATATAAAATACCTTAGAATATATTGAAAATTTTATTGAAGCTTCTCTAATATGTCATCACCATGCAAAAAAAAAGTTCAAACAAAAAACCTAACCCATTTGGGATATATGATCAAATCTTTGAGATCTAGGGTTTTTTTGTCTCCAAAAAAATGTACATAAGGGGATTAGCTCCAAAAATATCTAAAACCAGCAAGTAAAGATGGGTTACCCTATAGTGGGTGCAAAAAATGTATGCCTAAAATGTGAGCTCACTTCTATGAGTCATTATACCCAAGATTGGTCAAGAATGAGATTTTGAATGGCAGATCATAAATCTTTATTCATGGAGTGCAAGGTTTTGTAATGGAGACCCTCAATTTGACTTAGTTTGTGCCCATGCAAGTACACTATAAAATGAGAGATTTAAATATCAAAATAGGAATGAAAATAAAGATACAAACTAATCTAACTGATTACAATGCAAAGCAATGCAAGAGAGGAAATCTAATTTATGAAAGGAAATAAAAATGCAATATTAATATATTAAAACAAATATAGATCTAAGCTAATATGAAAATACAAGGATGGATCATGATAATGGAAGTCATGGATGCATGAGAGAAGAAGACAAGAATATAGAAGTTCTCCACAAAAATTTTTAATGCTCAAACTCCTTTAAAAATCACTCTCCAAAGCTATAGCATAACAATAACATAATCGTAGATGTCAAAAATGAGGAGAGGGCTCTCCCTTACAAAGAATAATGGATGATTAAGATTAAGAGGTTGTAAGATTTAATTAAAGGTGGAGAAAGAATGATCTGTGTGAGATAAAATTCTACCGATGAGAAAAGACGAGGAAAATTAAATGGAATCCAACTTAGAAATAGGTGCATTTCATTGTAGAGGGGATAAAAATTATTTAATTTTTATTTATTTACTTTCTTCTTTCAAGTGGGATTTTATTTAATTAAAAGGGAGCAAGTTGCTTTAATTAAATAGGAGATATTTAACTAAATTAGAAAAAGCATTTTTTCTCTTAATTAATTAAATGTGCATTAATTATTTAATTAAAAGAGAGATTTTATTTTAATTAAATAAGACTTAGGATAAAATGATAAAACCTTATAAAATATATAAATAATTAAGTTAATTATAATTTGATCAAAGAAATTGATTTGAATTGATATAATAAAATATTGCAAACCATTGATTCAAGAATTTTAATAAATTGAATAATATTGGCCCATAGTCTAGGCAACCATTTTAGGTTGCATGCAATAGTTAGTGTTTGGTGATCAAAAAATTGTCTAAGTGTAGAATGTGGTTTACATCAGTGTTTTTCTTTTTCTTGTTATAACATTTTGTAGACATCATATTATGACAAGTGACAGTACATGGAGATAGTATTCATGTTGGTGATGACGTGTATAACCTTGTGAGTTTGTACACTCTGTACAAAATAGAGTTAATCATGTTTTGATGAAATAGGATAATGAAATTAAAGGAAATAATTTTTTTGGTTGGAAAAGAATTACTTGTCCAATAAGGCCCAACATGATGTAGGAGCATCCAGAGGTATAAGGGCAATCCTATGTCATCCAAAAAAAGTACCTAGACATAGTTTTTTTTTCATGTGTTTTCATTTTTGGATACCCATTTGGGCCAAATAAAGGTTCTAACTCTTACAATTCCACTATTAGTGTTCTAGGTTAGAGTATTTAAGCACCTTGGGATACATGTAAATGCCAAAAAATAGGACTATGTAATTGAGCCATAATTATGGTGAATCATAAAGTTTAAATTGAAGAGAGGACTAAAATTGTAATTTAGAACATTCCAGAAAAAGAATCAAGTCAAAAGGCTACATGGTTTGAAAGTTATTATAGTTTTTCGATTTTTGGAGACCTCCTAAGAATGCTTCAAAGTCAAGTTTGAGGCATTAAATGACCTCATATAGGGCAAAAAAATGGGAGATTAGAAAATATCCTCCATAGGGATATAGAGCACTTTGAGAGCTTTCTAGAAATGTAAATGGTTCATCAATCAGAGATACGGTTCAAAAGTTATGCCTCCTAGAAGTTCGGCTATCATTTTTGGATTCTTCTAATTTTGTACCAACTTTTAAAGTGACTTCTAGAGCCTTCCATTTTGGAAATGGATGCCAAATATCACTTTCTAGAATGTATTCCTAATCCTTAACCATTTGGGGTCTATTTAAGGACATTTCTAGCATTGTAAAAGGCAGTTCGGAGTGGAGTTTGAGAGAAGGTACTAGGAGAAGAAATTATCTCCAGATTTATGCTATTGTAAGCCCATAGGGCATGTTTTAGAGTTTGTTTCTCTACACTAAGTGTACTAGCATATTTTCATAGTTAATAAAAATTTCCCTTTCCTCTTGTGTCCATTCTGGCTTGGGTCAGGTCCCCATCAAGTGGTATCAGAGTAGGTTTTCCTAAGTGTGTAGACAGAGTGCCAATTGTGAGGTAGTTTGCACCAGGACTATGTGGTTATGGGTTTGAGTTAAGAAGATGGATGCATGAAAAAAGTGAACTGGAAGGGCTGGAGCTATTAATCTTGAGGAGGTTAGAGCCTTCCAAAGGAAGGTTCAAGCATTGCAGGAGGAGCTCCGTAGAGGAACAAATGCTACTACGAGAGACAAAAGTGAGGATGACAACGAAGAAGAAGAAATTGGACCAAAAGGGGAAATTGAAGGGCAAGTTCTAAATTAGGTATAGGAGAGGCCTTTTAGGGCCATTACTAAGTTTGGAAAAATACCTACAATTTATGTGGGTGTATTTTTTAGAAAATCTGAAACTAGATGAGTTGATCGACTAAATCAATGAACTAGAAGAGTACTTTGAGTATGAGGATATCGAGGATCCAAATAGGGTTAAGTTTGCAAAGGCCAAACAAAAAGGCCATGCCAAAATTTGGTGGAAAGAGGTTCGATTGGAAAGAAATAGAAGAGGAAAGGAGAAGATCACAAGGTGGGATCACATGGTGGACAAACTAAAGAAGTAGTTCATTCCTATTGACTACGAGCTTTATTTGTTTAAGAATATGCATGGGTTAAAACAAGCAAGAAAATTAGTTTAGGAATATATAGATGAATTTTACAAAGTTATGATTAGAGTAGGGAATGCAGAAGCAAATAAGGAGAAGGTTTCTCGTTATATTAGTGGGTTACAATGTAACATCCAGGAGGAATTAAGTTTGGTAAGAATGACCAGGATTGAAGAGGCATAACATTTTTCCCTATGAGTTGAAGAGAAGCTAAAAAAAAAGTTTGAAGGGAGACAAAGAGGGTGTGGTCAAGGAGGAAGGGGTAGTAGTAAGTCACTTGGAGGTCGAAATGAGACTCAAAGGAAAAATGAAGATGTGGGTACTAGTAGGAACTAGAGGAATGAGGATTTCAACTGCTCCCATGATCAAAACTTTGGAGAATAGAGAGGAAGAGGTAGAGGACGTGGACAAGGTTTAGGAAGAGGAGGTTTCTATGGTACCTATTTTTATTGTAATGAAAAAGGTCATCATTCCTTTGAATGCCCTCAATGACAAGGAAGGATAGATAGAAGAGTTGAAGGCCAAGCTAGGGTTTCTCATGTGGATGAGGATGCACAATCATCACATTCAGAGGATGGAGAAAGAGGAGAGACTTTAGTAAATGAAAGGTTCCTACTAAGTGGTGAGATTGAATCAAGACAAAGGAGGAGTCTATTTCATACCAGTTGCAAATGTGAGAATAAATGTTATGATGTAATCATTGATGGTGGTAGCACTAACAACTTGGTGTCAGAAGAGATGGTCTCTAAGCTAAAGCTCAAGAGGGAGAAACACCCCAAGCCCTATCGGATCTCTTAGGTGAAGGATGATCATAAGTTCCTATTAAGTGAACAATGTTTAGTGAAGTTCAAAATTGGGAGTTACCATCCTGAACTTCTTTGTGATATTATTCCAATGGATGTCTGCCATCTATTCTTGGAAAGACCATGGCAGTTTGATAGGCATGCAGTACATGATGGTCATGCAAACACATACTCTCTCACCATAAACTGAAGCCCATGGTAAAGGAAGGTGAAAAGGTATGCAACAGTGCTAAAATCTATCTTGTTGATGGAAGAAAGTTTTTAGATGGCATGAAGCATCAGCATAGGTGCTATGCTTTGATTCCTAGAAAAGATAAGGAAGGTAGTAGTGAAATACCACTTGAAGTTTTAAATTTATTAAGTGAGTTTCGAGATACCATTTCTGATAATGTTCTAGAAGGATTGCCACCAGTAAGGAAAATTAGTGATCAGATAGATTTAATCCCTGGAGCTAGTTTGCTAACAAGGCTACTCATAGGATGACTCCTACTGAAACTGAGGAGCTAAACAAATAGGTTTAGGATCTATTGAAGAAGGGTTTGATTTGAGAGAGCCTAAGTCCATGTACAGTACCTGTAGTACTGGCACCAAACAAGGATGGAGAGTGGAGAATGTGTATAGAAACTCAAGCTATAAATAGGATAAACATCAAGTATTGGTCTCCTTTGCCAAGAATAGATGATCTTATGGACTACTTGAGTGGAGCTCAGTACTTCATAGAGATAGATCTCAAGAGTGGCTATCACCAAATATGGTCTTTATGAGTGGCTAGTCATGCCCTTTGGATTAACAAACACCCCAAGCACCTTCATGTGGCTTATGAATGAGGTACTTAAGAAGTTCTTGGAAAAAAATTTTATTGTCTATTTGGATGATATTTTAATTTTTAGAAAAAATTTGGAAGAACATTTATTGCAAATTTTTAGTGTCCTTGAAAGGTTGTGGGAAGAGAAATTGTTAATTAATTTGAAGAAGTGTAGCTTTGCTAAAAGGGAGTTAGTCTACTTGGGGTTTGTTGTATCACCTGAAGGTCTCAAAATGGATCTAGAGATGGTAAAAGACATCTTAGAATGGCTTACTCCAAGGTTTGCTACTAAGGTGAGATCATTTCATGGTCTGGTTAGTTTCTATAAGAAGTTCATTAAGAATTTCAGTGGCATATGTGCACCCCTAACTGACACAATAAGATGGGATAGAAAAGAGTTCAAATAGACTGTGGCAGCTGTCAAAAGTTTTGAATTTCTGAAGAAGAAGGCGATAGAACAACCTATGTTGGCACTTCCTAATTTTAGCAAGGTGTTCCAGGTGGATTGTGATGCTAGTGGTAGCACTATTGGGGCTATATTAAGCCGAAAAGGTAAGCCTATTGCATATTTTAATGAAAAATTGAATTATGCAAAAAAGAAGTATTCTGTTTATGATCAAGAGTTCTATGCAATAGTTTAGGCCTTAAAGAAATGGAGGCATTATTTACTACTAAAAGAATTTTTTTTTTATACAGATCACCAGGAATTATAGTATCTAAATTGCCAAGGTAAATTGAATCAGAGGCATATGAAGTGGGTAGAGTTCTTGCAAAGCTATACATTTGTGTTGAAGCATAAAAGTGGAAAATCTAATAGGGTTGTAGATGCATTAAGTAGGAGGCAGTTGTTGCTTACAGTAATGCAGATTGAAGTAGTTGGGTTTGATGAACTCAAGAATCTGTACCTTGAGGATCCTAATTTTGCTAAAGCATGGAAGGCTTGTAAAGAACCTATTGTTGTAGATAGAACAAAGTGGTTTAGACTATCTAATTCGGGATTTTATGTTGTTCAAGGGTAGTCAATTATGCATTCCAAGGAGTTCCATGAGGGAAAATTTGATTAAGGAGAGACACAGTGGAGGGATGGTAGGATATTTTGGTCGGGATAAGACAATTTCCATTCTTAGAGAACATTATTTTTGGCCTTAGATTTCATAAGATGTGAAGAAGTATGTATAGAGTTGTCAAGTTTGTCAAGTAGCCAAGGGATTTAGTTAGAATACTGGACTTTATCGGCCGCTGCCTATTCCATCAAAGCCATGGGAGGACATAAGTATGGATTTTGTTCTTGGATTGCCAAGGACACAAAGGGGTAATGACTTAGTATTTGTGGTGGTTGATAGGTTCTCCAAAATGGCACATTTCATTCCATTCCATAAAACTCATGATGTTGTCCATATTATAGACTTGTTTTTGAAAGAGGTGGTAAGACTACATGGCCTCCCAAAGAGTATAGTTTCTAAGAGAGACACTAAATTTGTGGGGTATTTCTAGAGAACATTGTGGAAGAAGTTGAGAATGGACTGGAAATTCAGTTCCACACATCATTCGTAGACTAAAGGCCATACAGAAGTGGTAAACAAAAGTTTGGAAATTTGCCAAGATGTTTAGTTGGGGATAAGCCTAAGGGATGGGATTTGATTCTACCACAAGTAGAATTTTCTTACAATAACTCTATAAATAGGAGTACTAGTAAATCACCATTCCAAATTGTATATTGAAGTAGACCAAGGATTGCACCAAAATTGAGGAAGATGGAGCAAGGGGAGAGGACAAGTGCTAAAGTAGAAGAGTTTGTTGAACATATCGAGTGGCCACATGAGGAGGTCCAAACACACATTATCAAGATGAATCAATAGTATAAAGCTAGGGCTGATCAAAGGAGAAGACATAAGGAGTACCAAGTAGGGGATCTAGTCATGGTGCACTTAAGAAAGGAGAGATTTCTAGTAGGTACTTACAACAAGATGAAGATGAAGAAATTTGGCCTCTACAAAATTTTGAAGAAACATGACTCAAGAAATGAATATGAGGTGGAGTTTCTAGATGGAATTCACATTTCTCCTATCTTCAACATTTCAGACTTAACAGAGTATCATGATGATGGTGCAGATGAGGAGCTAATGTTTGAGCCATGTCCAATTCTTGCTTCTAAGAAGGAGGAGATAGAAGACATTCTAGATCATCATGTGGGTAGGACTACTAGAAATAGGTAGTATGAAGAGTATCTAGTTAAGTGGAAAGGTTGACTGATTGAGGACTCAACTTGGATATCAACAACTAAGGTTTCCCATTTGCGATTTTCTCTACCATCCATAAAGTGACAAGGTCACTTTGCAATCTATCCTAGGTGTCTGATGTAGGAGCATCTAGAGGGATAAGAGCAATCCTGTATCACCCAAAAAAATGTACCTAGACATAGTTTTTGTTTCATGTGGTTTCATTTTTGGATACCCATTTGGGCCAAATAAAGGTTCCAACTCTTATAGTTCCACTGTCAGTGTTTTGGGTTAGAGTATTTAAGCACCTTGGGATATGTGTAAATGCCAAAAAAAGGACTATGTAATTGAGCCATAATTATGGTGAATCAGAAGGTTTAAATTGGAGGGAGGATTAAAATTTCAATTTAGAACATTCCAAAAAAATAATCAGGTCAAAAGGCTACACGGTTTGAACGTTATTGCATTTTTTTAGTTTCTAGAGACCTCCTAAGAATGCTTCAAAGTTAGGTTCAAGGAATTAAATAAAATTTTATAGGACCAAAAAATGGGGGAAGAGCATAGCTCATCCATAGGGCTATAGAGAACTCTGAGAGCTTTCCAAAAATGTAAACGGTTTGTCGATCAGTGCTACGGTTCAAAAGTTATGCCTCCCAAAAGTTTGGCTATTGTTTCTAGATTCTTCTAATTTTGTACCGACTTTTGAAGTGACTTTTGGAGCCTTCCATTTTTGTAGTGGATGCCAAATAGTACTTCCTAGAATCTATTCCTAATCCTTAACCCTATGGGGTCTATTTGAGGACATTTTTGGCATTGTAAAAGGCAGTTTGAAGTGCAGTTTGAGAGAAGGTACTGGGAGAAGAAATTATCTCCAGATTTATGCTATTGTAATCCCATGGGGCATGATTTGGAGTTTTTTTCTCTACACTAAGTGTACTAGCATATTTTCGTAGTTAATAAAATTTTCCCTTTCATGTTGTGTCCATTCTATTCTTGGGTTGGGTCCCCATCACAACATCCTAGATGTTTACTCTACAACATCCTAGATGTTTACTCTAACTTTGAAAAGTGAATTGTGGTCTTAGCTAACCTGATAGTATTTTATGTGAAGGCATGGTATTTATGCAAAGGAATTTTTTGATAAGAGGTTTGGAATCTTGGTGTATTGTGTAAGAAAAGTACTATATTTTAAGATTGCAAAGTGAGTGAACTCTTGTGAAAGCAATATATGAAAATTTTTATCTGGTGATCTCAGATTGAGCTTAAGATTAGAGATAAGACAAGGAAGGAATATGATAGTAAATTACTTGTTTGAGCAGTGAGATCTTCCTATAGTCAAAATTGCATGTTTGAGCAATGGGCTCTTCTTGCATACACTATATTATAACTCCTAATAGGGTTGAAATCTCCTAACAGAGATTCAAAGTCTCCTAATAAGGACTCCTTCGAATAAATTTTCACATTGACTCCTAACAAGGTCCATCCTCTAACAAGGAACTTATATATCAATATATTATCTAGTGTGTATCATCCCCACCAAGGTTTTCCCTTGGCCAGTGTTTCCCTACTCAACAAAATATGGTTTTATGAGTTATCTTTGTGCATTGTTATTGTTACTATTTGACATTAGTTTATTAATTTATTATGCATAGTTCAAAGTAAGTATTAATATCTAGTTGATGACTAAAGTTTGTAGATTACTGATTCACCCCCCTCTTAGTAATCCCTATTTCTAACAATTGTTATTAGAACATAGTTACATTAAAGAGGCTTAACAACTTAAGTGAGATCCCCATGGATATAAAATAGTTGATGAATAACCTTTAAGAAGCTCTTGAACAAATTGATCTCCTTACTAAAGAAAGAGATAAACTGAAGGACAAATATGAAGACTCCAAAGTATGCATTGGTCAATTGAAGGAAAACATTAAACATCTAAAATCAAAGCCTAAATCTACTAAATTTGGAACTAGTGATGATGAATATTCAAAGTTGAAGATAGAGTTCAAGATCTTGAAGCTTGAGTTGAAGACTAAAAATCTAAAGTTGACTTTGAGAAATAATCCTAGGAAAGTTGAGTCTAATTTGAAAACTAAAAATGCAGATCTTAGAGCAAGTCTATCAAAGGAAACATCTAAGTTTGAAACATTGAAGGAAGATCACGAAGAACTCCTTAATTATAATACTATTCTAAAAGGTGAATTGACAGAATACAATAGCTTGTGAAACTTTATTCTAGTAGAGAAAAACTTGATGATTCAATGTCTCTACAAAGACCTACTTATGATAAGATTGGTCTTGGTTATCTAAATAACATGTTTGTAAAGAAACCTAGGATTAGATCAAATATGAAACAAAAAGAAAAATCTGATGATAAGATTGAGTCCAGACAATCTTTTTAGAAACCTAAAGAAGTTGAGAAAACAAAGAAGTTGAAATCTTGGATGAATCTAAGCAAGTGGAAACTCCCAAGAAACTAGGTATGAATTTAGAGGCAAGTTCATTATATGTAATGAAATAGGTCATATGAAAAGAGATTGTACTAATAAGCCATTTAATCATGTTAAGGACTTTTACTATCATAATTTTCATGGTATGGGTCATAATGTAATTGATTATAGGAAACCTAAGTATGATAATGATAGAATAAATAGTACAATGTCCTAAAATATTAACCATGTAGATAGAAGAAGATCTAATGCAAAAACATTGAGAGAAAGAAGATCTTACAAAGATAGAAGATAAATCATGTGTTATAAGTGTAACAACTTAGGACACACTGCTTAGAATTGTCATGCACCTGATGATCAAATAAATTCTAGAAGTAGAGCACCTGTATGTTAGTTATGCAATAACCTTGGTTACATTGAAAAGTACTACAAAATGGATAGAAACTTTAGAGATAGAAGAAACAATGGAAGAAACTTTGGGAATAGAAGGAATGATAGATGGAACTAGGAAAGGAACTCTAGAATTAGAAAAAATAATGAAGAACAAAGAAAAATTGTGAGTGAAATCTAATAACTTAATGGAGCTTTTGTGAAAGGAATGAACATCTCAAAAGAAAAGCTAAATGACGATGAGACAAAAAGAACAAAGTTAGTTGTTGAGTTTGATTCAATCAAGTTGAATTAAGCTTGTTCACAAAATCAATATTTGAGAACTTTAGTTAGAAGACAAATTAGAGTTAGGAAAGTTGGGAAAAGGTGTATTCAGTTATGTTGAGATGGTAGCTAAGCTTGCTTGAGGTTTAGATCTCATCTAAAAAAGTTGTGATGAAGTTTAGACTTACTAATATTGTCGTAAAGGCTAATTTTGTAATAGAAGATGAAAATAAGTTTTTGCAAAGAATTTCATGATGTGAAGATTTTAGTATGATTGTCGTGATGGAAGGAGGCTTAATAAACCTTATATTGCATTTGAAGATTAGATACATGAATGCAGGATAATGTAGTAGACATCTCTATCAACCTTATACATGAGGTAACTAGTCTTAGCAAACAAGGCAATGTACCTAGAGGTGAGAAGATGGTTAAGAAGAAAGTGGAAAGTTACACTATGATAGTATAAGATGGGAAAGCTACGGTAATCAGCTCCATCAAGCAAGATGATGTGAGATTTTTTAGTAGAATTATTGCTTATTTAGTTTGTGCAAGTTCTAAGATAGATGAACTTTCAGCAAGATTTATTTATGCAACTTATAAGATATGTGTTGAGAAAGAGCAAGTTAATTTGAGTGAAATACTGAGAATGAATCTCTTGAAAAACCTTGAAAATATTAAGAGGATAAATAGTGTGGTTAGATTCCAATCATTGATAAATCACATATCCTTTGATATGTTAAAGAGATTCCTTTTCTTATTAGTAATAGATATAATAAGTAGTGATAGCTACACTATGGAAAAGATTACAGAGGTATGTAGAAGGAACCCTTTAGTCAAGATACTAGACAGTGGAAACTTAATAATGAAAACCTTTCAAAATTAGATGAAATAAAGATTTAGGATTTCATCTACAATTATGGATAGATTCAAGAAGGATATATGTATTCTAGTTGATACAGATCACACTTACATTCAAGCAGTGGAATCTCGGGAGACATTTTTTTGATTCTCTGAGCTATGAGTTGAGTGATGATGTTATAGTTTGCTATAATGATTTTTTGTTTAATGTAGAGAAAGATAAAGCTGACTATAGATTTGGCATGTATGATGAGATCACACAGCATGCTCATCAAGCAACCTTGGAGAAGGCATCTCACAAGAAGGTTAACTCAATCATGAAGAGGGCATTATCTAAGGCCAGAATGACAAAGAGTGAATTTGAGGTCGTGAGACAAACAATGAAACAAGGTGTACTAAACATACAACCCTTGTTAGTTTCAATTCTTGAGAAATCTTTAGGATAAAGTATACCATATGTCATAGTGTTTGATGTTTAGCCCAATGAACAAAAGAGAAAATTAGAGAGATTAGTTGAAGTAGTGTTAAAAAAGACTAAGAAAGTCAAATAGATGGCATAGGACCTAGTAAGAGGCAAAAAAATTGTTTACTATTGAATCTAGTGATAATGAAGAGGTTGAACAATAGAAAACCAAACAAGAAAAAAAGGTGACTCCACCTAAGCAAGAAGTAGGCAAAGCTTGGCAACCTTAGAAGCCAAAGATTGAGAAGATAAACACAACAATTGTAAGTGAGGGAAACTTTGTTCAAATAAACAAATTTTATGATGTATATAATAACTTCAAAAGGGATCAGATTTAAATATCTATTGTGAGACATATCATTGCAAACAATCTTATTATAAAGGATATCAAAGGAATAGTGAACCAAAAAGTCTATGAGAGACTCATAGAGAAGAAGACTCCTAGAAGAGAAGAAGACCTTGAACTTTGGAAGTATATACTAAGCACAATTTGCAAGATTGATGATGATGATGATGAAATTAAGAGATTTTTTAATAACCTTGCACCATACTTGAGGAATAAGTCAAGGCCATTCTTATTTATGGTTGGTGAGAATGATAAAATGTGAAAGGAGACAACAACAACTATCAATAAGATGTTGTCAGAGTGATGTGCAACATCTCCTCTAGCTCCTAAAATGTTGGAAGTATCAGTAAGTGGTGACACTATGAAGATTGATCTATTAATTTTACTCTTAACATTGATGATACCAATCGATTTGGTGGTTCCAAAATAAATGTACTAGACACCAAGGATGTTGAGGAAAATTTGAAACAAATTGAGGAAGAAAAGAGGCTAATAGAGGTTGAAAAGAAGGAGATAGAGGAAGCCAAGTAGAAATTGCTTGGCAAAGAAAGGAAAAGAAAGGAAGATGAAGATAAGAGAAGGATTGTAGAAGAAGAAAAGAAAAAGAAAATAGAGGAAAAAGAGAGGAAAAGATCAAAAGAGAAGAAAAAAAGAGACGGAAAGGAAAGAAAAGAAAAGGAAGAGAGGAAAACTAAAGAAGTAGAAAAGAAATAGAGGGAGGAAGAGACTAAACCATCTAGTTCATCTAGTTTATTCTCTCTTGCAAGTTTGGCTATTGATGATGATGATCAAACTAATCTAATCTCATCCTTATCCAAACTTTTACAAAAGAATAAGATAGTTAAGAGTTTGTAGAGATCATTAATGGAATTGAATGATAGATAACATAGTAATTTGACAATACAATATACTGAGTTAGATCCTGAACAAAGAGCACAAGCAATGCTAAAATCATTCAATGAAGAGTTCACTAACTTATTGAATGTTTCTAAGGTGAAGGCTCAATTTTCCCATGATGCTAATCTATTTAGTACCATCTGCTAGAACATCAAGAATGACTTAGTCAATCATAATACATGCATAAAAGAACTTCAGAGATGTTAGTAGGCAGGGAAAGCTTTGTATGTTAAGTGTACCTTATCATACAAAGTAACTAAAGAATTGGATAGTTAGATAGAGACAAGGATGAATGAGCTAGAGGCTTTATCCAGCCTAATCCAACACCCATCTATTAAAGTTGATGATATTGACAGTCAAGTTGCTAGTGTTCACAACAATATCAGGAAACTAGAACTTCAAAAAGAGAAGATATTGAAGAGAAAATCTAATTTTAGAGGATCCATTGCTCCGAATTTATCATTTTTTGATAAGAAGCTAGAAGAATGTGTCAAGGCCAAGGACACATATACAAACTTTTTGTATTCAGATATCAATGGAGTTGAGATTGTATCATATGCATTATGTGCAATTCTCACATTAGTTAAATCTACCAAAGAGACATGGACAAAAGGTATGGACAGTTTGAAGACTATTTTTGATGATTGGATGAAGCCTATTTCAACATAAGGAAGGACAACAATTTTTGGATATAATCTTGACATTTTGACCTTTGTCACTTATGTGAAAGGAGGAGAGATTGATGTGAAAATTGTATACATGTCATTGTTTGGAAAGATACAAAGGGAAGAAATACTCATGGAGATTGTAAAAGTGTAAAGTATATTGTAAGGGGGAGCATATATGTAAATCTGAACAAGTTCTAATAGATGTAAGGTGTTATTTACTTTTATTTTTGTCATGGAGAAAATTTTCTCTATTTTACTGTCGTTAATGCCAAAGGGGGAGATTTTTGATAATTGGTTAATAGTGATATGTAATTTTTTTCGTTAATGACAACACATGATGTACACATTGATAGGAAACCTCAAAAATTAAGATACTTAGTGTTTGGTAAGTAGAAAATTGTCTAAGTATAGAATTTGGTTTATAATAGTGTATTGTTTTGTTTATAACATGTTGTAGATGTCATATTATGACAAGAAATATTACATGGAGATAGTATACATTTTGGTGATTATGTTTATAACCTTGGAAGTTTTTATGGCCTATATAGAATAGAGTTAATTGCATTTTGATGAAGTAGGATAGTGGAATTGAAGGAAATAATTGTTTTGGTTGCACAACAATTACTTGTCCAATTAGGGTTGGCATCCTAGATTTTTACTCTAACTTGGGTAAGTGAATTATGGTCTTAGCCAACCTAAAAATATTTTATGTAAAGGCATGTTATTTATGCAAATGACTTTTGCAATAAGAGGTGTGTAATCTTGGTGTATTGTGTAAGCAAAGTACTATCTTGTAAAATTGTGGAGTGAACTCTTCTGAAAGTGATATATGAAAAGTTCTATATGGTCATTCAAGATTGAGCTAAAGATTAGAGATTAGACAAGGAAGGCATATAATAGTAAATTACTTGTTTGAGTAGTGAGCTCTTTCTGTAGTTGAAATTGCATGTTTGGGTAGTGCGCTCTTCTTGCATACATTATACTACAACTCCTAACAGGGACTCCTTATACTAAATTTTTTAATTGACTCCTAATAGGGTCCATCCTCTAACAATGAACTTCTATATATGTTTATTATCTAGTGGGTGTCATCCCCACTAGGTTTTCCCTTGGCCAAGGTTTCCCTAGTTAACAAAATATTGTGTTATGAGTTACCTATGTGTATTGATATTGTTACTATTTAGCATTACTTTATTACTTTGTTATGCATGATTTAAAGTAAGTATTAATATCCAGTTGGTGACTAATTTTTGTAGATTATTGATTTACCCCCACCTCTCAATAATCCCTATTACTAACATTTTCATTACATAATCCAATTATATCAAAGAGATACTAAAGAATTTTGGTACGAAATATTCTAGGCCAGTGAATACACCTATGTCTACTAGACATAAGCCACCTAAGATTGATGATTTTACTTATGTGAACCAGACCCTATATAGATCTATGATTTGAAAATTGTAATATGTTGGTCACAATAGGCCACATATTGCTTTGGCAATTAGGATTGTTGCTAGATTCTTAGAAAATTCTAAAGAGAATCATATGATGGTAGTGAAAAGGATAATGATATATCTAAAAGGTACATGAGACTATGGATTGTACTAAAAAAAATGATTACTTTTAACTAAGGGTCTTTACTGACTCAAATTGTGCATGAAATATTGATGATAGAAAAAGCACTAGTGGAGGTGCATTCTTTCTAGGAAAGAGATTGGTGTCATGGACAAGTAAGAAGTATAATTGTATTTTCCAATCTATAGATGGAGCTCAGTATGTAGTAGCTATAGTGAGTTGTTCAAATATTATGTGGATCAATAGTTATTAAAAGGTATTAAAGAAGAAATTAGAGATCCAATGGTTATCTATTGTGATAACACAAGTGCTATCAACATTTCAAAGAATCCAGTGATGAACACTAAGACAAAGCATATTGCTATCAAGTATCACTATTTGAGAGAATTAGTTCAAGATAGAAAAGTGAAGCTAGAATATGTGAATACTAAGGAAAAGATTGCTAACATATTCACAAAACCCTTAAAGATGCTCATGAATATCTCAGTGGTAAACTAGAGGTGATTTCCCTAATCAAAGCTACTTAAGAAGGAAAGGTGAATTGCATCACATATACTAATTAAAATACCCTACACACTAATGCAATATAACTCTACTTTGGGAAGTACCTAAGGTAGGTAATTCAGTACAACATAACAAATCAATCATAGACAGATGACAAATATCAACTAGACATGCTAAATCTACATTATCTAGATGTATGAAGACTTTGTGGCTGAAACAACTACACATCTTTGGAATTCTTGTCAAAGAGGGAGAGATTAATTAAGAGGGAGAAGTTACTACATGAGAGAGAGAGAGAGAGAGAGAGAGAGAGAGAGAGAGAGAGAGAGAGACCAATTTATAGAAGGAGAGATTACATAAAGAAGGAGCAATTATTCCTAAGAGAAATTTTAGAGTGAGAAATTCAAATAAGAAGAACTAGAATGTCAATAAAAAATCTTTTGGATTGTCTGGTAACTAAGCTACATTAGTATTAATATGTTTGAGATGTTCCCATCAATGCTAGAGAGGGAGACTATTGGAAACATAAAATTAGAACAATTGTTGTTTTCTCATTGATGTCAAATCTATTGATGAGACATATTTCTACCTAATCTAAATCTCATATCTATTTTATTTATGAAGAGGATTTGAAGAGTTTATCATAATAGTAGTACCTAGAGGAAAGATTGAGTTATGAAAAGGAAGTTACAATGGAAATTTGATTAGATATACTTTGATAAAGAAAAGTGATTACTTATGTCAAGAAAGATAAGAAAACTCAAGTAGAAATATAAAATAAAGTTAGATTCAAGTAATGCTAGTGTCAATTGAACTACATTTATACCAAGAAAATATTTTGTTGACCAAGAATTAGCATCAACTAAGCTGACAAATGATGTCAACCTTGAAAGCTTTACAATGATAGATTATTTTAGTTATGACTAAGTACTAGAATTTGGAGATTTGGAGATTGTGGAGTAATATTATAAGAATGAATTCAAAAAAATCATGAGATCAAGGCAACTCAATTTATTTTGTGAGAGATGTAAATTGTGTTGAAGATAAGATTAATTAGTCATATCATTGAATTCAATTCCAAGGATTAGATAAAGACCTAATAGCTAAATTATAGAGAATTTTCTAGAAGAAGATGAAGAAGATTGACAGATACAATGAATTGAGTTGAATCTAATCATAAACCCTAAGACTATTGTGGATGTACAAAATGTTAGAGAACATGTTATCTATTTAAAAAGATATAGAGCTAAACAATTAGTATTAATATGTGTCAAGGAACCATGGAAGAGTGAATGAATGCATGTGTAAACATGAAGCTAGTACGTGAAGAGATGAATACAAAGAAAAGATGATCATAAATGTACAAGTGTGAGTAAATGCAAAGCTAATAGAGAAAGGTTGCATATATGATGTTGTTATTGATAAATAAATTAAAGAAAAAGGCTTAAGAGTTGATGAGAAGAGAGGATTGATTAGTTGAATCATGTCCAAGCAAATCCAGATCAAAGATGTTAGTGGAAAGCTTATGAGTAAACTAGCATAACGACACAATAGAGATCTAAAGTTACAAAAATGAGTTGTAAATACATAGATCAAGACCTATTGTTTCCTTTCTAGTCATTGTAAATAATTTGTATTGAAATTATTTTAATAGAGGTTGACCTAACAATCATTTAGAGATTTAACAGTTTATATAATTCCTTTAACTAGGTGCCATTCTAATGGAATGATCAAAGTGATCTTACAAGAAAACTCCTAATAGAGGGATAAAATCTGCTAACTAGGTCACATTTGATAGTGCATTTTGTAACCTTTAATAGGGTTGGCTTCTAATAGAGGTCAATTTGAATTAGTTAAAATGAGTGACATATTGCTAGTGGTTTTTCCTAAAAAAATTTTCCACACAAAATTGTAGTGTCAAAATTGTGATGAATGCTTTATATGTTTTATATTTGATAATATTTTCATTATACAATGCAACCTATGTTTATGATAGTTTTATAGTATAGACTAAAAAATAGTAGGAAAAGAAGAAAAATGAAGTATTTATCATGTTACTTTTCAAGTGTTACATATTGACCTTGACCAATTGATTCATTCTCATTCTCAGTTATTCTAAACATTTCTAACAAGTTAGGCTCCAATCTATTTCTCACTTCTAGAGATACTTGAAACACTAGATCTCATGATAATTCTAAATACATTGATCATATATTTCCAAGTACTTTTCTTCATGATAGAAACCCTTAAATGAAGGGTTGATTCTCTTCATCTTCTCTTCAATGTTAATTAGTCATTTTCATTTCAAAATTCTATCTCTACAAACTCTACTCTCCAAATAGTCAGTGATCACATCTTCCCCCCATACATGTTTTTTGAGGGGAAAGTTTAATATCACCATCCATATTAAAGATATTCTAAAAAAATCACTGGGATAATATATTCTATCAAGTGTGACAAGAAATTTAAATTCCCTCATCAATCCATCAACCTCTTCTATTACATATTTTCTAATGTAGGAGCATCCTAGCCTTTCTTGCAATCCTGCATGTTTGGAGGGATTTTGGTTAAGAGTTGAGGAGCATCATGATTGGATTTTGGTGGAGTTATGTTTTCATGGTTAGGGATGTGTTGGATACACATTGGAGAACCTTTCCTCATGATTTCATAGAGATTGGATGGATTGAGTTGAAGTTTGAGCTATTATTTACCTTGTTGCTAGAACTATTATTTTTTTGGTTCCTACGTGCCTTTTGAAAACTATCTAAATAATTATCCTTAGTGAATGAGAGGCTGTGCAATATATAAATTTAAGAGGGCCTAGACTAATATCTTTGGTTAAGGATTCAAATCCTAATTCATTATGAGTTGGGAGATATGGAAATTCTCTTAGAGTATCAATTTCTAGCAATTTTGCATGATAGTCTATTGTACATGACTTTCATGATGGATACACACTTTTTCTTAGAGAATCATCCTTTTTTCATTTAAGGGGTTGTGGAGGACCTCTATTAATACATATAGTTCAAAGGAAAAGTTATAATTCAATTGGAACTAGGAGATATCATGATTTTTCTTGTATGTCAATTTTTGGACATTTAATTGTTGTTGTAGGCCAATTTGTGGCATTAAATTTTGATATTTTTATTTAATTTGTGTTATGGGATGACTTGTGGCTTAGATTAGTATAATTAGGGTTATTTTGGAGTCTTTTAGTCATAATTGAGTTGGGATGGAAAGAAGGATAGATATAAATTTGAAGAGCTAGAGCTACGGCTTAGGAACTAAAGGATCTCTTAGTGGATTTGTGGGTAAAAGGCTGGATTCTTCTTGGTGTTCTTATCTAGTTGTGTATCTGGGCTAGCTAAGATTTTTTTTAACTTGGATCTTTTTGGATCTTGTAGAACTAATTTTTTAATTTCTATTTTTATTTGGCCCTAACCTAGAAGCCCTTATAGCTGGGCATATTGCATGTAATCAGTTATATTTATGAACAAACTATTGTGAGTTGGTATCAGATTTTGCATTATTATTTCTTACTATTGTTCTTCCACTATGTGGTTATATATTTGGGTGCTAGGAAATCCCCTTTGGAGGTTCCCCTACCTTGAACTATATTAGGTGTTATCAGAGAGAAAGTTATTCCTGAGTGTGTTGATAGATTGTTGAAGCTAAGGCAGTTTACACTAAGATTTGCAAAGAAGGTTGATCTTGTGGCTAATTGATCTTTTGGATTGGTGGATCTATTTTTTAGGGTTTGCTAAATTTTTGAAATATTCCTCAAAAAATATTACACTCTAGGGAAATTTCTAATCTTAGTAATGTTGTAGAAGAATGGATCTTAGAGAAGATAAGAGCAGATTTCAGATCTAAGATTGCATTGATGAAGAGTGACATGATTGTTGAAATTGTAAGTACTTTAGGTGTTGTAGTTAGGCATGTGAGTATTGAAGGATTTTGAGAGGAAGTTACTAAAGACTTTGATGTTGCTAGATCTGGTCATGAGGATAGAACTAATCATGTGGAGAGACCTATTGGAACTAGGGTTGGCTAGTTTGCTCAACTTAGATCTCAGTTGAAGCTCAAGCATAAGATGGAGGTTTCTAATTTTTTAGGTACTTTGAATCCTAGAGACTTGATTGATTGGATTGGTGAATCAAAAGACTACTTTGAGCTTGAGGATATTGAGCATCCACTCAGAGTAAGCTTGGCACAAACTAAGTTGAATGGACATGCTGCTCTTTGATGAAAACAACTACAAAGAAATAGAGAAGAGGAAGGTGAGATGAAGATTTCTAGATGGAGATTGATGGTGACTAAACTAAATGTTAATTTAATTCCTACTAATTATGCACTTGAGATGTTTAAGAAGTTGTAGAATCTAATGTAGAAAGATATGACTGTGAATGATTATATAGAGGAGTTCTACAAGTTTACTATTGGGTCTAGTTATAGAGAATTATCAAAAGAGAAGGTATCTTGGTATATTAATGGTTTGAGATTCATTGTTTAGGATGAGGTTGGTATGCTTAATATTTATTTAGTGTAGGATGCTTATGAGTATGCTTTGCGAGTAGAGGAGAAACTAAAGAGAAATAATCAAGGTAGTTCTCGAGGAAAGGAGAAGCAAGATAGTTTGATACAAGCTAAATCAAAAGCAAAAGGTGAACCAAAAACTATTGAATAGAAAAGAAGGATAGGTGGAGGTGGGTTTAGAGGTAATTATTTCAAATGTGGTCAAGAAGGGCATAGATCTTTTGAATGTTTGATTGGTAGGAAAACTACTATTGTGAATGAGATTGAAGTCCAAGTTAGTTATCCTGAGTAAGGAGAAAGTTTGTTCACTTGGCGATTACTAGTTGGTGAGAGGGCATCAGATTCTTGTCAAAGGACTAGTTTGTTCATGACTTGTTGTAAGTCTAGTGGCAAAATCTACAAGGTGATTGTGGATAGTGGTAGTACGGATAACCTTGTTTCTTAAGAGATGGTTCAAAAATGTGGTTTCAAGAGAATTAGACATATTTATCCTTATAGGATTGGTTGGTTGCAAGGTGAGCATGCTTTGGAAGTGAGGGAGAAATGCCTTTTGTATTTCTAGATTAGGTAGTATAAGGATCAAGTGTTGTGTGATATTGAGCACATGAACATTTTTCATGTGTTAATTGGTAGACCTTAGTAATATGATTATAGGGATGTGCATGATTGTGTTAGGAATGTATTTACTATTGAGAGAGATGTTAGGAAGTTTTCCCTAATTCTTTTGTAGAATGAGGATATTGGTGGGAGGAACCTAAGTATTGGAATCCAAGTTGAGTTGGTAGATTCTAAGAAGGTTTGGGATTAGCATGGAAAGAAAACTTATGGAACACGTGTGGTGGATATGAAGAAGAAGAAGAAAATCAAGGGGAAGAGTGTTCAAGTTGAAGCCTTGGAGGATTTGTATATGAAGAACCAATTTGATATTTATGTGTTAAATACTATTAGATGTTCTTCTAGTTACTAGAACATCCTTTTGAACCTACGGTGTCTAATGCAGGAGCATCCTAGGCTTTCCTATAATTCTGCATGTTTGGAGGAATTTTGGTTAAGTGTTGAGGAGAATCACACTTTTATTTTGGTGGAGTTATGTTTTCATGGTTAGGGATGTGTCGGACACACATTGGAGAACCTTTTCTCATGATTGTATAAATATTGGATGGATTGCTTTGAAGTTTGAATTATTTCTACCTTGTTCCTAGAACTTTGTTTTTCTAGTTTTTGGGTGCCTGTTGCAAACTATGTAACTAACTATCCTTAATGAATGAGAGGCTGCACACATTTGGGATTGGAAAGGGTCTAGAGTGCTATATTTTGGTTAAGGGCATAATTCCTAATTCATTATGAGTTTGGAGATATGGTAATTCTACTGGAGTATTGATTTTTGGTAGTTTTGCTTGACAATCTATTGTGCATGACTTTCAGGATGGATGTGCACATTTACTTGGGCAATCAGCCTTTTCAAATTTAAGGGGTTGTAAGGAACTCAATTACTACCTATATTTTGAAGCATGAGTTCTAATTCAATTGGATCTAGGGATATCATGATTTTTCTCGAATATCAATTTTTGGACATTTAATTGTTGTTGCAGGCTGAATTGTATCATAAAGGAGTTGGGATGGAATGAAGGATAGATGAAATTTTGAAGAGCCAAAGCTATAGCTTAGGAACTAGAGTATCTCTTGGTGGACCTATGGGTACTAGTGTGGATTCTTCTTTATGTTCTTATCCAGTTGTGTATCTGGACTAGCTAAGATTGGTTGTAAGTTGGATCTTGTTGGATATTTTATAACTGATATTTTAATTACTATTTGTATTTCACCCTAACCCAAAAGGCCTTATATCTAGGCATATTGCATGTAATTAGTTATATTTATGAAAAAAATATTATGAGTTGGTATCAGATCTTGCATTATTGGTTCTTGCTATTGTGTTTTTTCTATGTGGTTATATTGTTGGGGGCTAGGAGATCATTTTTGGGGATTCTCCTACCTTTCACTACACCATTTTCCTATATTGAAATCCCCTATATTAAAATTTTATAGACAAAGGTTCCTTTTTGGATAGTTGGTCCTAAATATTCCCTACTCAACAAAATTAATTTCTAGAAAAATTCAATGATTCCCAAACTTTCAAGGATGTACTTGGGCAGAAGATGAACTGGTTGTGGGAACCCATAAACTCTTATTATAGAATAATTTTAAAATAGAAAAATAATTCCCTAGTCATGTCCCAATTTCCTATCTTCATCTTAGCATCTACATGGCTTAAGCAATTTTCTTACAACCCTTAAGACCCTTCCAGTAACATCACCTAACATGTTTTAAATAGAATATAGAAATTCATTATAAAATGACATAGAATTAGAATAATGGTAAAAAAAATTACATACCCTTGTATTAAGCTATATAGGTAGAATTTCTCCCATTTCATTTGTTCTTTCAATGAAATCAGGGTTTATGTATTCTATATTCTTATACAAGATTAAATTCATTCACAATAAATAGATCTTAAGCTTGATAATTCTCATCCTTCCCTTTTATACAAAAATAATTTAATTATGTATAACATTGATTATATCAGAAAAAAAAGTCATACCCTACATTGGTATGTAAATCCTATATATCCAAAGCAATGATATATAAAGAACCAGGAGCATTCATAGTCCGATCTAGCCTCATCACTTATTCAAACCAATGATAGTATATTAAAAATACCTTCTCAAGTACTCAAGGGGCATGAATTCTCTTACTTTATTTTAAATATCACCCTTGTCTTTCTTGGTCATAGGGATATGTTCCCTCATGAATCTAATACTAAGAAGACTCTTTTGGTTCTGCAAAGTTTATTCAAGTTTCTCTAGTTCAATGATGTGAGTCATGGATCCTCCCAGATCAAAAAATTATATGAAAATTTCTCTATCCAATGTACATATTAAATTTCTTATGGAATGTATGTCTTACTTGATTATATGCTTTAATCAAAGCCTTTAATAGGTCTACATCCAGGAAAACCTCTGGCACAATCAACTTACCCAAAATTTTGTTCGATGGATTTGAAATAGGAGGGTTATATACTCTTTTAATATATAAAAACTAAAACAATTCATGTCCATTTTTTTTTTTTCATATCACATCTTTGTAAAAGTTGTATGAATACTTCAAAATGTTTTGATTTGCAAATTGAGCATTTGATGAACCTAACAAGAAATGAACCCATTCAAACATGAATGGATTTGGACCATTTTATATTTCCTATACAATGCTAAGGGAAGCCTCTTCAACATTTACTTTTGTAATTAGCTTTCCCTCCTCCTACACCATTTCTTCACAATTCAAATATTTTAGGCAACTTTCTATAATTTAGCCGTATTCACAATTCTCTTTGTATAGTAGCACTTAAAAAATAATGGTGATAAGAAACATGTTGCATTGATCTTTTAATGGTGTATGTTAGTTTAAAATGGAATTAATGAAGTTTGAAGAAAACATGTATGAACTCTTTCAAATTTTCCAAAAACTATTGCATTCATAATTTATGGAGTTTGTACTACCAGTCTAGCACCCAAAAATTACCTCTTTTCATAAAGTACTCATGTTTTTATAAGTTGTAATGTGGTGATGACTGGTTTCCTTTCTTATCTCCACTTTTCACTAGTTATTAGCAACCTATTAGTTGAATCCATCATGATGATGCAAAGGCCCACTAATCTTAACTTTTCACAACATCACAAGGCTTTCATGCTAAAGCCATTTTTTAGTCATGATGTTGCATGTAACCCTTATCTGTACCTTATGACCTAGATTTTGTATAAGAAATTTACCTCTATAAAACAATGAAGACCACATTGTTCCTTCATCACTAGGTCGCAACAATTATGAAAGATGAAAATAATTAAGGTGGAGATCTAGCATCAATGTCTATTTTTATGCTTTATCACTACATTGCTATTCTATTTCTTATACCTTCAAGGCACTCAAAGAAGTAGAAAATATTATTACATTATCCTTTTAACTAGTTCACAACTATTAGCCAACCTTATTCCCTTGACCATGAGATCCCACAAAAATAAAACTTTGTCACCATATAACCTTATCTCCATTTTTCAACTATTAGCTTAGACCATGTCCATAGGCACATGAACTTGTGAACAAATTCAATCTCTACATATCCATACATAATTAACATCAAGAAACTTAAGTTTTGAAGGAGGATCATGATTCTATTTTACATTGATCATTGCCTCTCCATTTTAAGACCTATTATGTCTTAGAATATTGCTCTTGCTAAACTATGTCATGTGACATGTTCACAACTCATCGTAGCCTTGGAAATCTCATATCTCAAACTCTTTCGCAACATTTCTAGCAAAACTGAGAGTTTATAGCCATAAAGAATATATGAAAGCCTTGAAACAAAATGTTTCTCATCATCACAACCTTAAAACAATCAGGCTTCAGTGGACTAGAGATGTAACCCTTAAGAAGGAATCACAAGTTCATGACTTAAACATTATATACCTTCTTCAAGTACTAAAAGACATATTTAAATGTTCAACTTAGGAGTTTAAGAGATAGAAGAGGAAATAAAAGGAAATGTGTAGGAAGACAAAGTTAGGGATTTTTTCTAGGAATATCTCTTTAATATTGACATGTGAACCCTAATTCCACATATTCAACCTAAATTTTCATAATGAACCCTAAAAATTATGTACTAATGAAAATATAGGCCATTTGTGGCTCTAAGGATAATGAATACCTTGCATCCATGTAAGAATTCAACATTTCTAGAATATTAGACCACATACTTGGTAAACAATGACAACTTACTTAGAGAGCAATGCCTGATAAAATTAGAGGAAGAACACAACACATTCACAAAGTTTATAGTATTTACATATGTATTAAAAAATCTAGAATATTGTTCATGGAAAGAAAAGCACCTTTAGTAGAAGTGCTTCTTCAATAATTTTTCATGAACTGGAAATTCTAGAAATCTCTTGATAATTCTCTAATAATATATGAATCTTGTCCCCATTTTTCATGGATCAAATAAGGGCCCAACTAGATAGTATCAAAATTTCCATGCTTACCTTTATCTTCTACCCTTGCATTCCAAAGTAGCACCAATTCTTCTGGTTCAAATTTCCTTTCTAATGCCCTTTTTTCATAAATATACTTCACTTGTAGTTACAATTTTTCATCTCTTGGAGAAACTTCTCTTCTAGTCTCATCCGGTTGCATAATATCATCCATTCTTTGTTGCATTTCATCTTTTACACCACCATCATATTGTTGAATAAATTTATACATACTATTGAGGTTGTTCTATTCTATCCTGCTTATATTCCTTAAACTAAGTCACTAGATGCACAGAATATGGATTTCTTTATTGTTACACTATCAACCATACTAATAAGGATAACTTGGAATTCCATGCCTTCGTGTTTTCATTAAAAATATTTTTAATGATTTTCATTAGGCTTTTGTTACTAGATTTTACCTACCCATTCCCTTGAGGATGATATGGAGATGATGTAGATCTTGTAATGTTATACATCTCACAAAAAAATTCATATTATTTTTATCTAAAACACATAGCATTATTAGTGATAATATTTTCTAGACAACCAAACCTAATAATAATGTTATTTAGGATAAAATCTATCACTATTTTGTTAGTATTATCTAGAATAACTGAGAGAGGGTTGAATTAGTTATCCAAGGTCTAGATGTAAAAATAAAACTTTTCACAACCTAGTGAACCCATATCCATAAAACATATTCATTATGCATGCATCCATTAGATCATACAATTACTTAAACTTGTAGGTTACTGTCAAATCAACTTTGCAAAAATGTAAGTATGAAACATAACGTATGCAATAAAACATTTGACACGGTGATTTTACATGGAAACAAAATTTGAGAAAAACTACCATTAACATGCTACTCATTCTCACTCTTCTAAATGATGCCCTACAAAAGGCCAACCCTAATAAAGGTTACAATGAATACTATTAAATGTTACTTGGTTAGAGGATTTTAATCACTAGCTTGGGAGTAAGCCTTGTTAGAGGAATCCAAATCATTCACTTGGAATGTCACTAGGTTAAAGGATTTACAAATGATTGTTAGGTCAAGCTTAATCCAAAGGATTTACCCTAGACTAATACAATAGTTAGAAAGTAACACTAAGGCTTGATTTGCTAACAACTTACAACTAACTTTTTAGATTATAGATCTTTGTTTTATTCCTCCATTTTACTTGACTTTCACACACTTCAACTCTAATAGCTTGTCCACCCTTCAAGAATCCATACCCTTAAGCCTTCTTTCTTTGCTTTCCAATAGCAGTCTCTTCTCTTTGCTCACTGAATGAAGCAATACCTTAGACTCCTTGTCTTCCTTAGTTTATCACACACAAAAAACTTTAATTTTGACAAACCATCTCTACAAAAAGAAAATTTAGATCTTTTATCATTCATCCTCTATCATCCATTTTAAGGTTTGGTAGGATTGGGTAGGATTCAATGAATCTACCCATCTTTTCATTTTAATCCCTTCTAGAATCTTCTCCTTCAATCCTTTTAAATTCACCTCAAAATGGTTCATCTTGAATTTGGTGCCACCAACTCATCACGCTTATCCTCCACATGGTTCATACAATCCAAGAAATCAAACATGTTGGCTCAGATTCATCAAATTCACAAACTTGTTCATAATGTTGACACTTGACATTAAATTTCTTCTAATTCTTGATACATACTACATTTCTTGACATCCATTATAAAATCACTTAGCAAAAACTAAATTTTACTAGTGCTCGGCATCAACTAAACTTTACTCGAATAACATTGTATCACTTGGCATTCATTGGAATTCAACTTTTCTTAGATCCAACCAAATATTTTGCTCAACTTACACTAACTTTTCTCATCACCTATAGTGTAGATTGCTAAGCTTGGTAGACACAAATTTTTTTACTTTTTCTTCTAAACTTAATCAGTATATCCATCTTTTGTAACCTTAAGTAGATAATCAATACACTATAATAACACTATCTTAACTTATCTTTGTACTCCTTTTCTATATCATAACTCAACCTTTCCTCTAGGTTCTATTAATACCTCACTTGATAAAATCCTCTTCATTAATCAAACAACTGATAGTACTCAAATCATCTAAGTAATTTTCTTACCAACAAGTAGCAGGTTTGAGATTAGTGATAAAATAATGATTGAAACACATTCTCATTTGTATCAACATATTTTCAACAATTTTCCTCTTTGGCATTGATGGAAAACCAAAATAGATTAGTACAACCTATAAATAATACCAAAAAGAAAATAATTCCATGTATTTAAGTATCTCCCTCTATCACAAACTTTCATCTTCTATATAGGGTAAAAATTTCTATTCTAATCAATAGCAATTGAATCAACTCATCCTTATGACTCACTCTTGATCACTTGTTATATCTCCCTTAGCACTATCTCCCTCTGAGTATATATTTCATGTTTCTCTCCCTTTATGTCTCTCTTTCTAGATTTCTCTCTCATTTCATCATTTCTCCCTCTTTGACAAAAATACCAAAAGAATTTTTCATCTTAATATGTAGATATGAGCATTTTTAGTTTCTCCATCTATCACCTAACTAGTGACTAATTTTTAGCTCTATTTCTTTGATTACTTTAGGTGACTCCTAAAGTAAGATCCACTACATGACTAGGTAACATATGCCAATCATCTTGTTTGATGCAGTGCATTTCTCATGTTTCTTAAATAGCCTTAGATAGGGGTATCACCCCTTATTTACCTCTTAGATACTCATGAGAATTCTTAAGTAATGATTTTGTGAAGATATCAACAATTTTCTCCTTTGTGTTAACATATTCCATCTTCACCTCTTTGTCTTGAACTAACTCTCTCAAGTAATAATACTTGATTGCAATTTTCTTAGTCTTTGTAAGCATCATAGGATTCTTTGATATTTTTATAGCACTTGTATTATCACAATAAAGTATCATAGGTTCAATGATTTCCTCCTTCATACCTTTGAGTAGTTGTTTGATCCATACAATGTTTGTACAATTTATTGTAGTAGCAACATATTCAACTTCAATTGTAGATTGAGATATGTAGTTTTTTTTCTTGCTATTCCATCTAACCAGCTTCCTAAGAAAAATGCTCCTCCACTAGTGCTCTTTCTGTCATCAATATTTTCATCCCAATCAACATTAATGTAGGCTCTCAATTCAAATTTCTTATTTTTCTTATAGTATAGACCATAGTCTTCTATGCCTTTAAGATATCTCACTACTAAATTTGGACCCAATTTTTGACCAAATTGCAAGTTGATCAAAATTTTAACAAATGCATTTGTCAAAATATTTTTGTTTTTGCTAAAGCAAAAACATTTTAACAAATTTATTTGTTAAAATTTTGACCAACTTGCAATTTGGTCAAAATTTTGACAAGAAAAATAGCGACAAACTTGGGTTGAAATTTTGACCAAAATTGGTTGAAAATTGGGTCAAAATTACTAGTGTCTCATTATTCTCTTAATAGCCATCAAATTATTCTCTTTGGGATTACTAGAGAATCTTGCAACTATCCCAATAGATAATGCAATATCAAGTCTATTGTGTACTACATATTGTAATTTTCCAATCATAGACTTGTACAATATTTGATTCACCTTGGCTAAATCATCATTCATTGACAATTTGTCCTATCACCATAGGTGTGCTTAATAAATTGGAATTTTCAAATTCAAATTTTTTTAGTATCTCCTTTACATATTCTAACTGAATGATGTATATACCATATTTAATCTGATGTACATGCAAATCCACAAAGAACTTGATCTCTCCAAACATAGACATTTCAAATTCTTTCTTCATTTCATTTGAAAAAGTCCTACATAAGGTATCCTAGCCTCCAAATATGATATCACTAACAAAAATTTCAAAGAGTAAAATAAATTTTCCTTTCTCTATCTTCAAGTACAAATTATTGTTATCATCAGTCCTCTCAAATATGATCTTCACAAGATAATTATGAAGCCTTACATACCATGCTCTTGGTGCTTGTTTCAAGCCATATAAAGCTTTGTATAGTCTACATACCATATTTTTTTTGTTAGCATCAAAAAATCTGTATGTCTATTTTATATAAAGCTCCTCTTTCAATATACCACTCAAAAATGCAGATTTAACATCCATTTGATAAAAATTGAAACCTTTGTATGCAGAGTAAGCAAGCAGAGTTCTTACTCCTTCCAATCTTGTAACAGAAGTGAATGTTTCTTTATAGTTTATCCTTTCTTCTTGTGCATATCCTTTACAAACTAATCGTTCCTTGTTCCTTGAAACTTCACCAATTTCATCTAAATTTTTTTTGTACACCCACTTGGTATCTTCTAGTCTAGGAACTAGAGTCCATGTCTTATTTTTCTCAACTTGTTCAATCTCTTTTTTTATGGCTTTAATAAATTCCACATATTCTAAGGCATCATTCATTTTTTTAGGTTCATGCATGCTAAGAAAACATGTATCATTTCACAACTTTTTCATTTTTATTAGTCTTGCATCTTTATTTCTAATGACTTGTGCTACAGGGTGATGTCTCCTGACATACTTTTACAATCTTGGTTTTACTCTATTTTCCTCATTTGGCCTCTCAACTTCTAAATCACTATGTACATCTCTATTAGTTAGTTCAACATCTCTTTCATGTACACTAATCTTAGAATTAGAATGTGCCTCAACTTCATTTTGTAACTCAACACCTAAATGTAGCTTAGTTCCTAAATACAACTCAACATTCGTAGTGTGTGACTCTATAGTTATTGAAACTTGCTATTGATTTGCAACTTAATTTACAACATCTTCAATATTAGGCATACCTTCATAAAAATATATAAATGATTATTATTCCTCTAGTTCCTTCATAGGTTTAACGTCATGTACTTCTATATATTTATCAAATTTCACATTTGCACTTTCCAGAACTTTTTTATTGTTAGTATTTAAATACTTATAAGCTTTTCTTCTTGTGGAATAGCTAAGGAATATACTTTCTTCACTTTTTGCATCTTGATTACGATTCTTGAAATCCTTGAGAATATAACAGTTGTTTCCAAATACCTTAAAATATTTTACATTGTGTGAGTATCCATACCATAGTTCAAAAGGCATTGAATGATTACCTTTATTGATTTGCACACGGTTCAACATATAGATAGTTGTACGTAAAGCTTCTCTCCATTATTTCAAAGCAACATTTTTCTCCATCATGAGTGTCCTAGCACAATCCATTACACTTGTGTTCCTCCTCTGTCAAATCTAAAATAGTTTAGACTTTTACCTATTTCCTTCTCAACTCTTACTAATTACCATTTAAACATATTGAAAGCATCATATTTCTATTTCAAAAATATAACTATCATTATTCTAGAATAATCATCAAAAAGTAACACAATGTACTTATCTCCTTTATAATTTTTCACATCAATTGGTCTACAAAAGTTAGTATTATCAATCTCTAATATTCCTTTAGAGGTATGAGTCTTACTTGACATTGTCATTTTGAAAACTACCATTTTTTGCAAATTATATTGTTAGATATCTTCAACTTAGGCAAACCTCTAACCCTTCTCATGTTACTTATACTAACCAAGTTATCAAAGTTAACATGACATAACATCTTGTGCCATAGCCATCCATCATAAAATTATACAGCTAAACAAGTAACATCCTTCATAGCAAGGTAGAATAGATTACCTCTATTTTGATCACCTTTTTCAATTAGTTTTCAATAAGTATCATACATCATAGAAATCTTGTTCTCAAACTCAACCTTACAAGCTAAACTATTTAGTTGTGACACACTCATCAAATTATAGTTAAGTCCTCCAACATAATAAGCATTGTCACATAAAATCTTTTTTGTGAGTTTGATAGAACATTTTATTTTTATTAGACATGGTGCATCATTACTAAACCTTATGCTATTTTCATCATAATAATTCAAGGTAATGAACTTACTTTTATCTCTAGTCATGTGATGTGAACACCCACTATCAATGATCCATCTACCATTCTTGTTCATACAAGAAACTAGTGTAGTTTCCTCATCCTCATTAGAATCATCCTTTATTGCAACATACACCACTTCTTCATCATTTGCATCTGATCCATCTTTAGTTTCCTCTTCAACAATATAGCAATATGTCTTGCCTTTTTCTTTATAATCTTTGTTGTCTTCATCTATTCAACTTTTGTTCTTGTCTCCACCTTTGTATGTTTTCTTCTCTAGACATCTAGCAAAAATATGACCAACCTCATTCTAATTGAAATCTATGATAGGTAACTTACTTTGAAAATTTCCTTTACCTCTATGAAATGTCCTTTGTAGTAGTGCTTCAAGTTGTACTACATCTTCCTCATTTGTATTACTATTACTAGAAACATATTTTTATCTTTTGCTTCCTCTTCTCCTCATTACCATCCTTCAATAACAACTTGGCTTTGAAAGCATATTCAACATTTTTAGATTTGAAATTATCAAAACTAGATAGGTCAAAAGCAGTTCGCCTACCTACTAGACCTCTAAGAGCTAGACTAGAACTTGGTATGCATCTCAGTTTTTGTATTACGTAAACTCTAATAGTATAAATGGGTAGAAATGCTCTCAAATATTTTCTTAGTACATTTTCATTATCTATCTTACCAGTAGCTCCTCTTATTTCATTAGCATATTTTATCCTTGAGCAACATTGAGCAACATTCTCACCTTTTTGCATTCTCATATCATCAAAATTACCTCTAAGACTTTCAAATTTGGCTCTTAGAACATTTGTATCTCCTCCACAAATAGTGTGAAGAGTATCCCATATTTTATTTGCATTGTAACAACCCTTGATATCATGATACTTGACATAAGTTAGGGAAGAGGCAATCTCTAACATTGCATGGTTGTCTTCTTTTGTCCTTTTTCAGATCATCGGCAATTATGACTCTAATAGGATTGACATGCTCTATGATGATGGTAGATTATGCATGATATCCAAGACCTCCTAGGTGTAGCTTCATCCAAATTTTCTATGTAGGGAAGTTATCTCTATAGGCTTGGGTACCTCTCTTTTTGACATCTCTATCTTTAGCTTCTAGTACCTTCAAACTAGTTGTCTTAAGCAGATGACTCTAATACTAATTGTTGAAATTGTTTAGAATAATTGAGAGGGGGGTGAATACAATATGTAAGGTCTGGATATAAAAATAAAACTTTTCATAGCTTAGTGAACCCATATCCATAAAACATATTCATTATGCATGAATCCATTAGATCATACAATTAATTAAACTTGTAGGTTAATGTCAAATCAACTTTGTAGAAATGTAAGCATGAAACTTAATAGATTCAATAACACATTTGACACAATGATTTTATGTGGAAACCAAATTTAGGAGAACTAACTAGTAACATGCTACTAATTCTTATTCTTCTAAAGTGATCCTCTATGAAAGGCCAACCCTATTAAAGGTTACAGTGCACACTAATAAATGTGAACTATTTAGAGGATTTCAATCACCCTATTAGGAGTGGGCATAGTTAGAGGACTTTAGATCATTCACTTGGAATGTCACTTATTTTAAGGATTAAAAAATAATGGTTAGGTCAACCTTAATCTAAAGGATTTACCCTAGACTAATACAATAGTTAGAAAGTAAGAGTAAGGCATTATCTGATAACAACTTACAACTCACTTTGTAGATTACAAATCTTTGTTTTACTCCTCCATTCTAGTTGGCTTTCACACACTTCAAATTTGATAGATTTTCCAGTCTTCAAGTATCCATACCCTTAAGCCTTCTTACTTTTCTTTCCAATAGTAGTCTCTTCTCTTTGGTCACTAAATGAAGAAATACCTTAAACTCCTTGTCTTCCTTAGGTTCTCACACATGACAACCTTTTATTGTAACCAACTATCTTTATAAATAGACAATTTGGACCTTTTATCATTTGTTCTCTATTTTCCATTCTAGGGTTAGGTAGAATTAGGTAGGACTCAATGACTCTACCCATATTTTCATTTTATTCCCTTCTAAAAAATTCTCCTTCATTCCTCTTTGAATTTTCCTCAAAATAGTTTTGCTTGAACTCTGTGCCACCAAGTCATCAAGCTTATCATCCACATGATTCACACAATCCAAGAAATCAAATTGGTTGGCTCAAATTTATTGAATTCATGATCTAGTTCATAATGCTAACACTCAACATTAACTTACTTCTGATGCTCAACACATGCTATGTTGCTCAACATCCATTATCAAATCACTTGACATGAATTAAAGTTTACTGGTGCTTGACATCAACTAAACTTTACTCAACTAATGTTGTATCACTCTACATACATTGAAATTTTAGTTTTCTCAACTTCAACTAATTTTCTACTTAGCCTACACCAACTTTTCTCAGCACCTGCTATGCAGATTGTTAAGCTTGGTAGACATAATTCATTTTACTTGTTCTTCTAAACTTAATTAGTGTATACATCCTTTGCAAGATTAAGTAGATAATCAAAGCACTATAATATCACTATCTTAATTGATCTTTGTAATCCTTTTCCATATCATAACTCAACCTTTCTTCTAGGTGCTATTCTTACCTTGTTTGATCAAGTCCTCTTCATCAATCAAGCAACTAATAGTATACAAATCATCTAAGAAATTGTCTTACCAACATGTAGCAGTTTTGACATCAATAACAAAACAATGATTGAAACACATTCTCATACTTGTATTAATATAATTTCAACATAGTTTTCTAGTTTCTCTTTTGGTGGAGATTTCTTCAATCCACTTTGTAAAATAATCACTTGCAACTAAGATCCATGAATACCATCCACTAGATTTGTTCATGATTTATCCTATGAAATCAATTCCCCATTATTGGAATGATGTTTTCACCTCCATTGTTCTTAATGTTAAGTTACTAGAGAACTTCACCTTGCCTATGACTATTAAAGAAGCATTATATTTCTTCACAAGTTCATGTGCATCTTTGAACAACATAGGCCATCAAAATCCAACCCTAGTCACTTTGTGAGCTTTCATTTTAGCAATAAAATGGCTTCCACACACTCCACTATGCATTTTACTTAGGAATTTAACTAATTTTTCTTCATCAACATATTTTAGTAGTACACCTTCTATATTTTTCCATCATAGCTCTCCTTTAACAATAAGATACCTAATGGCTTACAACTTCACTTTCCTCTTCTAGTTGTCACTCATATCTAGTGAAGGCTTCATATACTATAGATAATTGGTTATACCTTTGTACCATTCACAAAAATCCATATCACATAACTTACTTTTGCAGTCATCATTAAATTAGTTTATTTGATTCCCTTCTAAGTTAACATCTACCATTAGCTTTTCAAGTCCTTTTCTTCTAACCAGCTTAATGATTTGAATCTCTATATTGAACTTTTAGATCCTATTGATCCATCTACATCTCCTTCCTAACACCTTCTATAGAAAGAAAATATCTTTTACTATAACACTTGTTCCAAAAGAAAATATAGTAATCCCTAAGAGATAGAATGAAAATGCTTTACAACTTTGAATAGAGCATATTCCTATTTTTTATTGATCTCATATTTTAGTTATGAAACTTGTAGGGATTTTTTAAATAATGCTATGGGTTTTTCAAATATTTTTCATTTGTTTTGTAATAAGATTGCTGCAATAGTATGAAAGGAAGTGAAAGAGAATATATGCATGGGTTTTGCATAATCAAGGGATCTCAAAATAGGGGCATCTTTAATTTCTTGCTTTATCTTTTGAAAAGAACTATTTTTCTCACCATTTCACTTGATTTTAGAACCCTTATTGAGCATCCTAGAGATACGTCTTCTTACCTCTACAAAATTAGCAACAACACTTCTCAAAACATTAATCCGTCCAAAATAACGATTGAATTCCTTTTAAAATTTTAAGCTTCTAAATCTTATGGATGGCTTTTACCCTTTTAGGATCTATTCTCACCCCTTCTTTTGAAATGAGATTCCCTAAGATATCACCTTTTATAACCCCAAATGAACATTTACTTGGATTCAAAGCAATACCATATTCCAAGGCTCTAAACCTTTTCCAAATGCATGTAGTGATCATCTTCCTTTTTTGAGTATGCTATCAAATCATCTTGATATACTACTAGGATATTGTAAATAAAGTCTACAAAGGTCACATTCATGGCTCTCTAGAAAGTAGCACCAGCATTGCTTACACCAAATAGAATTCTACTATATACATATGTTCCCCATGGTGTTGTAAATTCAATTTTATACTTTTCTAATTCATTTACAAGTACATGGTTATATTCAAAGAAACCATCACTCATGGACATTAATTTTGATCTAGTAATCCTTTCCAACATAGCCTCCATGTTAGGAAGGCCATAGTTATGTTTTAATAAAGATATATAAAAATTTATAAAGTTAATACATAACCTTATATCTCCATTTTTCTCTTTAATAGGAACAAGATTTGAAACCTAGGAAGAATGTCTTATTGTCTTTAAAATTCCACCATACCCTAGTTGTTAATCTCATATTGGTTTTGAAAAGTGAGTGTCAATACCCTTAAGTCATTTACTTAGTTCATGTTGAGCAAGTAACATATGTCGAGCACAACATATAAGTCAGAGCATGTTGAGTAAATAGTGAGTTTCGAGCCACTCATGTGCTGAGTCATACAAGTGCTGAGTAGGCAGTATGTGCTGAGTGATTTAGCTATCGAGAAAGAAGTGCATGCTAAGTTACCTAGGTCTCCTTAAAGAGGACAAACCCTAAATGTTCTAAGAGTAGAGAAGGAAAATTTTTATGTGAAAATAGGTCATTCATGGTGACCAAGGTATTATGATTTAAGTTTCATTATAGAATCATTTAAAGGAGAATAGAGGAAAGGAAACAATCGACAACATAGAGACATCTAATCAGAAAGGGTCAAGTACACATTAGTATAGAGGTGATCTAACATCAAGCAATAAAGTGGTAATCATAGGATCATTGTTGAGACATTCTAATACATGAATCAATTAAATCTCTTAATAGAGTAGTTTTAATAAGCTATATTAAAATCCTCTAACAAGGTGCTTACTTAATTATGAGTTGAAGTCCTTTAATCAGACACACTTCTAACAGGGTATTGAAATCCTTTAACAAGGTAAGACCTAAGAATGTTTGTAACCTTTTAATAGGGTAGACCTTTCATAGGGTAGATAATGTTTCATGATAAAAAATTGTAACATTCATTGGATACACTTTAGTATTGCAGTAGTGAATATTTGTGGGTGTTATCCCCACCCCAATTTTACCTTCTCATTAGAGGGTTTTTGGGTATTCATATCTTGTGTCATACATGTGTGAATGCTTACTTGTTTACATACTTTATATGGTATTTTAGTTTACTTGTTGAATTGTGAGATGAATGTATGGTGAATTTTTTTTATGCATAAAAGTATGAAATATTAATTCACCACCCCCCTCCCCCCCACCCCCACCCCAAAAGTTTACCTTTTCTATTGTAATTTGAACAATTTGTATTAGAGCTAAGTCCTCTAAAAGTAAGCCTTTGCAATTTTGAGGAAAGATCTTGGAAATTAAAGTCTACAAGTTGGGAAAAAATATTGAGAAAGAGAAGATTGAAATACAAATCATTCTACATAAGTTGAATGAAGCAATAGATTATCTAAAGAAATTATTGAGAAGAAGGAAAGAAATTGCTATTGATGAGAATGCCACACAATACCAAGAGATGGACACTACTAAAATATTTACAAATGGAAACTCTAATTAATTTGATGTAGTAGTTGTAGGTCTAATGGAAAAGAATAGTACCCTAGCTAAAGAGATCAGAAATCTAAAGATAGAGCAATAATCACAAGCCATATTTCTATGTGAGGAGAGAAAACATAAGAGGAAAGCTATGGAAGACAAAGTCATGATTGAAGATGACAAAATGGTTTTAACCAGTAGACTGAAAGATAAATCATCAAAGATAAATAGGATTTCTCACATGCAATTGGAAATAATGAATCAAGTTATAATTGTTAACCATGAAATAAATAGTAAATACAATGAGATCAGAACACTGAAGTTGCAAAATAAATAGTTGAGAAATTATCTAAAAAGGGAAAAGGAGTTTTCTAAAAGTTTCAATAAACCTAGTGAAGCCATCAAGTACTTTGAACAATTGATGAGATCCCCTATATCTAACAATGATGCTTATGGATTAGAATGCCCTAGTACTAAAGAAGGAAAATCACCCAAAAGTGGTGAAGAAAGTCAAAGTAAAAAAGGTAAGAACTCTAAACCTACTTGTCATAATTGTGGTAAGATAGGTCATACTGCTAATGTTTATAGGAGCAAGACTATAAATTTGAATGTTATGCAAAAGAACATGGGTAACTGCCACAAGTATAACAAACAGGGTCATCTAGCACATCAATGTAGAACCAAGACCATGCACACTCAAAGATTTAAAAGATATTTGTATAATTTTCAAAAGTATGGATACAGAGCTTCTAAATGTAGATCCAAACCCAAGTGGTCATCAAACAAATAGGCAAAGGTAAAGTAAAATTAAAACTCTTATAATTGGGATTATAATACAAGGTATAATTGTTACTACTATTAAGAGTATGGACAAATTCTTGAGAATTGTATTAGAACACATTTGAGAAGTGATTACAAAAGGTGGTTGATTCAAACCACATGTTTTAGCAATTTGAAGACTGGTCACATAAGAAGAAATTGTTTAACAAGGTCAAAGGCACCAAGTTGTGAGTTCAAAAAAGGAAAAGGAAAGGTAGATATTGAGAATGTTAGAGATGAGATGAACAAGACATAGAGGAGAAAGAAATATTATAGCATGTCAAGTGTAGATGAGATGACTTCACCCAATGGGTTAGGTGATCACACCTCCTCAAATTAAGTAATCAAGAGGTATGTGGGACTAATATTTAAAAGAATGTACTATACATCAGTTCCAAGGATTTAGTTTTGAAAAGATTACACACATGAATAAAGATGAAAAGTGTTGCTAGGAATCAAGAATAAATCTTGAATTTTTGTAATTTTTTATCTTGAAATGTTAGTGAAGGCTGAGCTCATAGTGGTTTTCAAACATATGTAAAAACACATGGATTTGAAGTGAGCCATAAATTCAATTGAAGCCAAGCTTATAGTTGTGTAAGCACTTAGCATTAAATGCAATGTTTAAAGGGTTATTTAATCAATTTCTACTCATTTGACATCATTCAAATTTTAATTAGAGCATGAAGAGATAAAGGTGATCTAGAGAAATTAATCTAAGCATTTGCAAGAGATCTAAAAGGTTGTTCAACACCATTCCAATAGGATTCACAAGGCATTTATCATGTGGCAAGCTACATAGTTTTAAATTTTACAAACCCTAGTTTCATGTGAAGGCATCTAGTTCTTTAGTAGCCAAGGTTGTAGAGGGAAAAGAGGTTTTAAATAGCAATTGATAAGAAATGATATAATAAAACCTACTTTTAGGGTTATCCTAGACATAGCTTACAAATAGGATTCCTTTGGTGCATTATCTATGTTACCACTACAAGTTTTGATGATACACGAAGTTAGAAACTATTATACATGAAAAATTGGAAGTATAGGTGATATGGAAATTAGGGAGACATAGGGAAAACTATATGAGAATGGAGTGTTGAAGGAAGAATTTAAAGTTTTTGAGAAGAAAGGGTTTTGTCATGCCCTAGATTTACCCAACGTATTTAATATAGAGTGGATGAAAATTATTTTGAGTAGAATTCATGACAATTCCATTGTTAGAAATAATATTCCACCAAGATAACTATGGGGGGAAGGGGGATGAATTAGTTATCCAATAATTAAAACATTTATCTTCTTTAAAAAAACTTAACCATTTAGGAAAAGTAAATAACAACCATAATAAAATGCACATAGCCAATTACACCAAATATGTTAACTAGGAAAACCCTTGATCAGAGGGAAAACCTTGGTGGTAATGATGCCCATAAGATTATGTTCTAATATAAGTATTCCTTGTTAGAGGATGGACCCTGTTAGGACTCTATTACAACATTTAGTACATAGAGTCCCTGTTAGGAGACTTTGAATCCTTATTAGGAGATTCCAAACCTATTAAGAGTTATTCTAACCATATTAGGAGTTTTAGTACTATGTATGCAAGAAGATCCCACTACCCAAACATGCAATTTCAACTACAAGAAGAGCTCACTACTCAAACATGCAATTTACATTTATGTTCCTCTTTCCATTGTTCTATCACAAACCCTAAATCCAAATATCAAACCTTGGATCACTTAGAAAAACCTTGGCAATGAAGCTTCATTCACTTTCACTTTGCTCTGCTCAACTTCACATTCCACTCTTGTGATTCTTACAAATATCATTTATATCCATCCATATACATGTTATGACAAAGTAAAATGACCTTCCTTTATACCAAGTCCATAAAAAATTTCTTGAGTTGGCTACTAGATCTTCTCAATTAATCATTATAGGACCACATTAAGAACTCATAACACTTAGTGATAACATCAATCTTCCACCTTGCAACTTGAATAAATTTTTGTACATGCTATATTATGATGAGAAACCCTATCCATGTCATTAAAAAAATGTCTTCTACATATCCTCAACCTCAATTCTTAGAATAATAGTTTTGATAAGACATATAACAAGTTTACCAAAACATGCCTCTATAAACTCTATCTCAAAATAGAGATCACCAAAACTTACATAACTTCTTCCAAACTTATCATTTCTTCATATAAAATTAACTTCATATAATAGATACTCATTAGTATCCCCCATAACCTTAGATAGTGAGAATACTCAACTAGCCATCCATTATAACTTGATCTTTCCATTGTTCTTCTATGAGATACCATAGAAAACTACTATGTTAACATCAATGACAAACTCAAACATGAATTTAACATATCATCATACTAACATGTTCAAAATAATCCCCTATAGGAATATCATCAGCATTCATGCTTCCAAAAATCTCTAAACATCTATACGGATAGAGAATGGATTGGTGAAAATCACCAAGAAGATTGTACATGGATTCATAGGGTATCCAACCCTAAATCAGCCCAAACAATGAGAAGTGAAGCTAAGGAAATAATTGAAAGAAAGAAAGGGGCTATGTGGAATAAATGAGGGATGAAAATTGATGCAATCATAGATTCCCTAATAGCTTTTGTAGTTAGGATTATAGTACATAACTTCTATCAATCCATCAGATGAAATACCATAACTTTCATTGAAGTTAATATGGGTTACAAAATAGTGAAGAAGGATCATACATATGATCTTGTCAAGTTTTAGTTACAATATTTGATTGATAATTTGGGAGCTATAAGGAAAACCAAAAGTGCATAGTATAAATTTGGATCTATTCTCGTATGCATTTTCTTTTATATACATAATACATTACCCACATTTGGTAACTTGTTGCATGGAGAAAAAACATACCTATTGCAGTTCAAATAGTTGAATTTATTGAGAAACTAGGTGATAACTTTGAATATGTGATGAAAAATTATTTTGAAGATTTTAAACAATCAACGAAGTAAAGATCAAGGATACCAAACTCGCTGGTGGATAAACATTTTGATGCTGTTTGCTTCCTAGTTGACATTGACTTCACAGATGTTTAGGCAACAATTCCCAAAGAGATATGGCTAAGGTCATTAGGATATGAAATAAATGGATATGAGGCCTCTACTAAAATAACATCATTACTTGCAAAAGAAGTGGAGAAAGAAGCCACAACATTTAGAAACTGTGACATGGTCAAATCAAAGATTACAATAGAATTGAAGTTTGCCTCAATGATTAGGAAGAAGAGTAGATTGGTTAAGAAGCTAAAAGAAATATTTGGTGAAGGAGAAGATGAAGAGGTAGAGGAGGAGGATGATGAAGAAGTGGAAATTGTAGAAGGTTCTGAGGAACAAGAATCTAGTCAAGCACCTGCAACTACTAAGAAGAAAAAGAGAAAACAAAGACACAAGTAGTGAACAAACCAAAGAATGTTGCTAAATCTACTCAACCTAAGCCTCGAAAAACTTCTAGAATTGGAGTCACTATAAAAAAGACTAAAGAAGTAGCCAAGCCTAAGGAGAAGAAATTTGAATCTCAAAAGAGGCCAAAGAGGAAATATATTGCTCAAGCTAAAGCTAATGAAGAGAAAACTAAATCAGATGACAAAAGCCAATTTCAAGTGGTATGTCATAACGCCTCTTTAGATTTAGACAATGTTTATGAAAATATTATGAAAAATGCTTATTTATTAGAATTATCTTATATTAAGTTTGACAATATTGGGAAGATTGAGAAGAACCAAGTTGAAGAGGTAGTATATGCCATGATGGCAATATTAAAAAAGACACCTCTAGAATTTGCCAAATCTATAACTAAAAGATTGTATGATAGAGTTGAGTAAAAGTGGCATTATTGTTTAGACACTAAGAAACAAATTAGGGAGACAACTCTTTCCCAAGTTATGCTAGAACTTAGTAAGGCTGACGTGACTAAATAAATTAAGAGGTATGTTGCAAGATTTGTGCCAAAATATAGGGCATTCAACATATTGCAAAACAACATAGAGGATGTTGTACAAAATTTAAAGAAAATGTAGAAAATAACATATGAATTGTCAATATTTGGGGAAGCTAAGAAAACACCTATTGCGGTAGGTGAGGATGAAGAAGATGAAACAAAAAATGACACAATTGAGGGAGGCACCAATATGAGCATTGACACTATCATGTCCAAAATAACATGGCAAGAAAACACCAACAATTTTTTTTAATAAAGATTAATAATCCACTATTTCAAAACATTCTATACTAATTAGGTTAAGGAAAGTTGACAAAGAATTAAAGTGATTTTTGAATACATATCATAAAGATGTAGACTTGACATCTCATGTGCACTACACCATTTTTAATCCTTAGGTTCTAGTGCTATAGGAACACCTAGAACAGGTTACATAATTTTTTTGGTTAAATTATAGTTAAGTGTGACATAATATCTAAGAAGCATTTGAGTTCCAAGTTTTTAAGTTGAATATTATATAGTTGGGTAGAATATAGTAAGGTTAGGTTCGCATGCTTCACTTCTCATCACAAGGATGAAATTACACTACAACATTGCCACATTCAAATTTAGCACTAACTAACAACTTAAATCACATTACTTAACTATATTTCATTTCATATCATTTGATTGGGTCACTAACATGAGTTACAATGCTTATGATTCAATACCTTATCCTCATTACATTATACTAGTTCAATATACTAGAGGAACTGATTCTGCACCTAAAAAATTACTCTATCTTTTGATAATAATTGATTCCAATTATTGGAATAACCAATTAGAAATACCTAGAACATTATATGTTTATTGTTAAACTATTTGTGATGACCAATTTATCTCCTAACAAAACCCAAACCATCCTGCCAAGCTACCTAGGTAACTTTAAATCAATGACACCTTTAAATCTAGATATAGCCATTCAAACTAATTAATACCCATAATTAAATACATAATATTACTTCTAAATAATTTTTATAATACTTAAAATATAGAACAAAAGATATCTAAAACAATAACATTCTACCATAAAAGATATTTTAATTATACACCTACAACTCTAACCACAAAACTTTATCAACAAATACAATATATTTCAAACATGAAATCACAACCTTTTAATAAGTAAATAAATTAAGCTCTAACATTCTTTCTTTATTCAAGAAAACTATCTACTAACCTTTCATTAACAACCACTAACTATAATATCAACTGCTAACTAAAAACATAAATTCAAACTAAAACTAGTTTACACTTTTTTAAAAACACAACTATTTATTAATCCTACACTAACAATTAAAATTATCATGAGGAAAAAAAGGCCCTGGTGAAGAGAGATACTCATTATCTTCTGAGCTTCATCAATCTATTATGGAGATTCATGTTCCAGATTATCATCAAATATATTTCCATCGACACCAAATTTGACCACCTTTGTACCGACCACACTGTGTTACTCAACCACTTTAGGTATGGGGCAAAAATTTCTATCCCATTCTACCTATACTCTTCTATGAATGAGAACATTAATGACAATCAAGAGAATAATAGTAGGAACTTGACACTTCATGAGGGACTTTTACTATTACTCTATGAATTCTTCAAGGGTAGGGCAATTGGAAAATGTATAAAGTATAGGAAGGAGGGAAAAAAGGGCAAAGGGGATTCTAAAGAATTGAAAGAGGACTATTTTCCTTCAAATAGAGAGGGCACCCTTGATATGCATATAAAATTTGAGGGGGATAACTCCCCATAGCTTAGCTTTTGGAAAAGAATTATCAAATCTAATAGGAAGAAGAAAAAAGGTCTTATCGACTCTAAGTAGGGCCCTGATAATTCCTCAGATAGGGGCTACAAAGAAAGAGAAGAAGACATAGATAGGGGGGGTGAAAGTGTTGAATGGGAGGAGGATCTGATAAAGGGAGTAAGTTTGGAAAGGAAGAAGGGCAACGGAAGCATCACCATTAAGTTGCCGACCAACAAAGAGGATGAGGTCACAACTTCCTAGAGTAGGAAAAGGAAACTTGTTGAGACCAAGGATGATATATTGGGGGAGGAGTAAGAGAGGGTGGAAGGAGAAATTAACTAAAGAGATAGGAGGGAATAGGAGTAGGGCATCAAGGAATTTGACTCCACCAAATATAGATGCTCAATATTAGGGAAGGACAGAAATGTGGTATGGTGGAACTTTGATACCAATTCTACCAAAATGGGGATCAACTGTGAGATGATAAAAACTCTTCTCAAGGAAAATGAAGAGGGTAAAGTCCAAATGGAAGAGCTCATTAACCTTACCTTGGTGATTTTTAGTGATTCCACTAAGGAGTATCTAGAGATGGATGTCCTCAATAATGCTAAAAACAACATGGTGGATACCTTCCACATAACCAAGTGAATTTTCCATGAAATCCAAGAGCTTAAATACCAAGTGAGTAGCCTAGAAAGGGAGAACTATAGGTTGAAGAACTAGATTACTGAGGAAACAAGCATGGACAATTAGGTGGAGGAGGTCAAAAATAGGGTCCAAACAATGGAGAGCTCAATGTTGATTACAATGGAATAAAGCTATAATATTCTCAAAGAGGTAAATGACAATTTTAAACTATTCATTAACAATATGGAGGAGCAAAGTGTCAACAAGGAGGAGGACCCTGCCCTCCATAGTGCAAAGGATAGGACCCTTGATGACAACTCTAGGAAGTGCACCAAATATAGCATGTGAAAGGACACCCTTGCCCCTGATCAAGATCCCTTAGAGTTGAAAGAGGCTCCTTATAGACTAAAAAAGTTGGAGATAAATGTAGTAAAAATGCTAAGAGACATCATCGAAGTTCGATGGCCTTTCGTGGCTAGTCTAAGATTTTTATCCCTAGGTTTTTTCTTGCTATATCTTTTTTTTGGGAAGTTGTCTTAGTTGGTTGCTTAGGGTTTCTTTTTTTATTTTAAGAGTTCTCTTTTAGACTAAACTATTAAAATTTTTCCATACAAAGGGTAGAGAGATTTTTGGTCTAGGATGATAAAAAAAAATTCTTCAAGTCCCTTTTTTTCCTAAGTGTTTGATTTTCAATTTTATTTAGTTTACATGGTAAGGGGATATATATATGTAAGTTGAATTATAGCATAGTGTTTGATGATGTGTTTATAAATTAATGTAGGAATTGTCTTCTTTTCAACAAATATGGAAATACAAAGTGATACACCAATCATATAATCAAATTTTATTAACATAGTTTAGAATTAAATTGCATAACTTTACATATCATCATTTCATCTAATTGCCATTTAAACATTGTCAGACTAATTGTTAACCTTGCCCTTTGGGATTCATGAAATGGCTTAACCACCTCATGTGTTCTATAAGAATAGTGGTTGTATCAGGCATTAATAGGTTGATCATTTGGTGCAACACCAATTCTAGTTTGTAACAAGTGGTATTAGAGCTTGGTCATAGGTTTTAACCTCCTTGGGTAACACTAAGGGGAAAATTTTTGGAATAACCTCTAGCCTTCTCTTCGGGATTTGTGACATGGCTTAACTACCTCCTATGTTCTATAAGTCTAGTGATTGTACATTAATAGGTCAATATTTTGGTGTAATGACAACTCTAGCTTGTAACAAACATATGCATATAATTTTTTATTATAAGAATGCCATAGGGAAGGTAAATCATCATTACATCTATTTTTTGATAAAAATATGCATAAAAAAATGAATCATAAGGAATATCATGTGAAAGGAAGATACTCATTTTATTCAATCTCCTTATTCAAGGAGTAACGCATGAAAGAACTAGGGAAGAAAACTCAAGATCATAATCATTTTAGAAATAATTTTAACAATATTTTTTACAACATGGTCATTATCCTAAGCAGAAGTCTTCCATACATTTTAATTGAAATAACAACCCTAAATTTATTCTTGGCTCTATATCAAGGTAACCACTACAAAAATTGGAAATTACATCAAGGTAACCATGGAGAAACTGAAACTGATTGGGAGACAAAAATATTCAACACAAGGACACATACAACTAGATACTCCCATCCTAGGTTTGCATAATAGATTCATTTTTGAACCAGACTAGGGAGAAGGTGGATTTTTCTAGGGTAGAAGAAGTCGGTCACAACACCATAATAGATGCCCCTTCTGAGGCTATAATCACAAGAACTTTTGTTCTTTCACTTCTCAATTTCCAAAACATAAACATATTTTGTATTAACAAGTAGTAGCCCATATCACCCTGCTCTCTCCCTTTTCTCATCTTGAGGAGAGACTTTGCACTACTTAGAGTCCAACTAAAGCCCTCCCCCCATACATGGCCTCTTTTTCCTTATCTAAGAGTGAGTAATGGAAACACAACCCTTACAGTCTCCCACATAAATGAAAATATAAAAATAGGAAGAGAAAAAATTAAAGAAAAACCATCTCAATCCCTTCCCTTACATGTTTCATCATACATATGAATACACACACATGTAGAAGCCTACTTTAAGCAGTGAAAAGATAGCATGAAGACACAAACTTGAAGGATTCCTACCTTCATAAATGGTTATGGAAAACTAAAATTAGAGAATAGCTATCCTTCTTCCTCCTTCAATCCTGACTTTACTCGATAAATGTAGACATTAGGTGAACACTTTTCCACCATCAAAATTGCAACTAAATAGGTTCCTAACTCAACCAGGTAAACATCACAATAACTCTAGACTTGACTAAGGCTTCTACAATCTTCTAAATTAACCCTATCATTAAGGAAAACTTTATGGTGGAGTATAAACTTGTCAATTTCATGGTGAAGTTCCAATTTTTGCTCTAAAGTAAAAATGGGACATTTGGGTAGTTAGAAAAGTCAACAAAAGAGGATAGAGGGGGTGGAAAATGTCCCCAACCCATACATATACCCCCTAGGCACTTAGTTTCATAATTTTTGGCCCCTAGGACTATTTAATGAACTATTAAATTTCTTGATGTATTTGAAATTTTTAAAAACCCAAGGAATACAAACTTACCACTAAACCCTAATTATGGTAATTAACCTTGATTACCCACTAATTAGTATTAGGTTACTAACCTAGTCCATCTCAAGTTATTAGGTTGCTCAGCTAACCCTAATTATAATGCTGCACACTCATTTCACACATTATTAGCTCGAGAAAAATCACATTCATATATTCAAAACTCATCTAGATAATCACATAAATCAAAACTTCAATCTTTCATATAAGTAACTATTATCTCATTTCTGCTCATATATTTAACAATCAATTATTGGATGATCAGTATAACATAACCTTTTCATAAATTCAAATTAAAATACTAGAATAATCATCACTAAGCATGCATATACCTAAACATCTTAAACATCATCAATAGGGCATACTAAACTACCCGAATGCATATAACTTAATCACTAAGGTACCATAATTAACATCATCATCATAAGGTGAAACACCTCATGTCATTGTTAGTGCAAATCAATGTTTAAATAGTCAACCTAATGTAGTAGTTCGTGAATCACAAAATATTTAAAACGTGAATGTATTAGCTAATCTCAATTTCTATTAGTACATCTAAACCATAAAACATTACTTCATATCCATTCCAATATCCTATAATAGATTTAAAAAAGAAATTCATATTAAATAAGTACACGCAAAGAGGGACCTTACAGACACCTAGACACCAGTTGAAGAATAGAAACAAACATAACAAAGTGTACATGATACACAAGTGTTGAGTTCTTGCCCTCCATAAGAGACAAGTGAAAATCTTGAAATTGTCAAAGTTAAGGATGTTAATGAGGCTATTACTTAGAACATCAATCCCCTTAAAGAGGATAATTTGAAAAAGATACTTGTTAAGACCACTCTCTAGGCCAAACTTTGTGATAACCCTATACTAGTGAGTATAGATGAAATTCAAAAGACATCTGCAAGGGAGGAAGTAAAAATACCAAATACACCTTTAGCCACTACTCAAGTCACAACTGTACAACCGTCACTACCTATAGTGGTATATCAAAGGAAGGATAAAGAAAGTTCCATTGTCATTATACTTATGTAATACATTCTAATCTCATTAAATGCATAAGAACCTAAAAAAGATAAGGATGAGATAGTTGGAGAAGACAAGCTAGAGCCAAAAGAGAATGAAGGCACTCAAGGATAAACAGGTTAGTTAGATACACATACACCTCCAACACATGATCATGGTGAAATTAGAACTACAAAGGAAGAGAGGGACATGATTGAAGATTTAAGTTTGACATCCAAGCTAGAGGAGCAAATAGCAATTCAAGCACTAATGACATTACTAGAATCTATTACACCTCCTAGTCAAGTTCTTCAGAGGCTAAGAACAAATGCTACACCATTACAATTTTCAAGACTGAGTCCTAGTTCATCTAAGGTAGAAGAGGTAATTACATATGGTGATGTTAGCCTAGATCAAGAGATTGTAATGCCTAAATTTGATTTGGCAACAATTACAATTGAACAGATGGGTATATTACAAGAGGTCCTAGCAAAGAAGAAAAATCAAGATCTACTCAAAAGGGAAAAAAGGTAGAAGCAAGCTCTAATTTATATCAAAAATATTTTCCTAGAAGGATTTAGCCTAACAACTCTAGATGAAAAAAGGCCCATCATTAAAAAAATAACTAATATAGTGGAAAGGGTTACTAATATAGACCTGGATACAAATGTAATACTACTTGAATAGTCTAAAAGGAAGTTCCAAAATAAGGTAAATGAGAAGATATCAAGTGTTATTACACTAATAGAGGTTGAACTAACAATAAAAATAGACGGTGTGAAGAAGGTACCTGAGAATATTTTCTCTTTGTACATGAAATTATATAATCCTACACTCTTCGCACAAGAAATAAGGAATCACATCCTAAGTTTGGAGATCCATATATAGTCATCTGGCACTACTTTGTCCAAGTCTCCAACTCAAAGTGAGAAACACTTCAGGTACCTCTTTTAATCCTAGAGTTAGTTAGCATCTTTATAGGAAGATGAAGCCAATATCAGGGCTAAATTGATCAACATCTAGTCAAAATTGACTCCACACTTGGAGATATTGCATAAGGAACTAGGCTATGATGAAACTCTTATGTAGAAAGATCCCCATCTTTTTACACTAGAAGGCTTAGTCGACCTTGCTACCAACATGGCCAACCAAATCAAGTCATTAGAGGTATCTTGTGATAATTGGGATGAATCTCTAAAGATTATACTTAAAGTCCATAAATCATGTTTTGACAAATGCACTATTAGTGTATAACCCATTGAAATAAGTGTCAAAAAGGGGGTGTAAGAGTAATGGGGGAGCTAATGGGGGAACCAACAGAGAAAGTAGAAAAAATAGGGAGAAAAACCCAAGGGGGAGTAAGTGAACAAAGAAACAAAAGACGAAAATATTATCTCAGACAAAAATAGAGACAAAGTATCAATTTATGAAAATCTACTTAGCAAGAGTAGATTTTGATATAGAACTAAATTAAACAATCAATTCAAGGAGAATTGTGAAATTTGAGGTATGACTGATAAGTCACGTGTTGCAAAATTTTTGATATTTTGAAACTTTGTATAGAAGCTGAATAGATATCTTTGTTATGCTCATAAGGATAAGATCATTAATGCATGACCAAGTGTTTTTGACCCTCATGTCAAAGGAATAGATTTTTAATCTTAGATTGGTTTTGACAAGTGAGTGTCTATACACTTAAGTCTTTTACTTAATTCATGTCAAATAAGTAATATATGTCGATCACTACATATGTATAAGTTAGAGCATGTCTAGTAAATAGTGAGTGCTAAGCTACTCATGTGTCAAGTTATTCAAGTCCCAAGAATATAGTATGTGTTGAGTGATTCAGGTGTCAAGCAAGAAATGCATGCCAATTCATTCAAATATCAAGTGACAACATTGAAGTTACAAAACTAATGCCAAGCCCCAAGGACTTCAAATGTTGAGTAACAGAGTCTTGACATAGTTTTTTGTATTGGTACAAAGTACTATGTAAATCATTTTAAAGCTAACTTAAGGATTGATTTACAATCTTTTTGTTGATAAGGATGAATCTTAAGTGTGAATCCTTATGTATTACATGCACCCAATCAGTAAAAGGGAAGGTATAAGAAGCAATATCGATGAATCATAGCTATTGATTCATACCTAATCCTAAGTCACTTAGGTCTTCTTAAGGAGGGAAAACCCTAAATGTTCTAAGAGTAGAGAAGGAGAGTTTGTATGCACAAATATGATAGTCATGGTGACCAAAGTATTATGATTTAATTTTCATTGTAGAATTAGTTAAAGGAGAATAGAGGAAAGGAAATAATGGACAATAGAGAGTCATTTGATCATAAACGAATATGTACACATTAGTATAGAGGTGATAAGACATCAAGTCGCAAATTCTTAATTATAGGATCATTATTGAGACATTCTAACAAGTGAATCAGTTAAATTTCTTAATAGAGTAGTCCTAATAGGCTATATTGAAACCCTCTAATAAGGTTCTTACTTAAATGTGTGTTAAATTCTTTTAATTAGAGCACACTTCTAATAAGGTGTTGAAATCCTTTAATAGGGTAAGACCTAATAGTCTTTGTAAGATTTTAACAGGGTAGACCTTTCACAGGGTAGATCATGTTTCATGATTAAACATTGTAACCTTCATTGGATACACTTTATTACTATAGTAGTGAATATTTTTGGGTGTCATCCCCACCCTAGTTTTACCTTCTCATTGGATGGTTTATGGGTAATCATATCTTGTGTCATACATGCGTGAATGCTTCCTTCTTTACATACTTTAGATGTATATGCTTTATAAGGTGTTTTAGTTTACTTGTTGAATTGTGAGATGGCTATATGGTGAATTTTTTTATGGGTAAAAGTTTTAAATAAGGATTCACACCACCTTCTTAGATTTTAGCTTTCCTATTGTAATTCCAAAATTATCTTCATCAATTACTCTTACATTTTCTATTCTAAAGTTGGGATAATAGGCATTTGCTTCTACCAAAAAGGTTAAGCACCTTCCTTGAGTGGGATTTCATGCTGAAAAGTATCTTCTCTATAATTTTTCAAATCATTATAGGACCAAGAAAATACATGCTTATATCTTCTTAAAATACTTATCAATGCCTTTCTTACCTGAGGAGATAATCTCTTACCAAGGTATGCCTTTTCTAGTGCATCCTTAGTTCCAAGATTAATCTCCTCTAACTCCTTAGCACCACACTCCTTAGCATTCAACTTAGATCTATCATGATTATAAAAAATAGTTTATAATACTATAGAATTTTTGGAAAAATTATTTATTTTCAACTAAACCACTTCTTTCCCAAAGGTCGTATCCTTACCTTCTAATATTTCAACCATAGCAACACAATCAATTTCTTGACCCGAAAACTAGTCTTCACAATTTAAGAACCTTAAGATGTCTCTACCATCTTCAAAAAAATTACCAAATTTATATTCTACAAGGGATAAAAGGTCTGGTTTGTAACTCTATCCTTGATATACTAAAAAATCTAATATCATTAGGCTTTAGAGAAATATTGGCTGATAGATCAGCCATCTTCTTGCTACATCTCTCCACTAAAGATATCCCAAAAGCATCAAAATTCTCTATCATGTCCCATACAAAATTTCTATATTGCCTTAAATTTTTGGTCTTAGAGACATGAATAGAGTTTACTTGAGAAACAACCAATTTAGAATCTCTAGTTACATGCAAAAATTTAATTCCATTCTTATATGATAATCTTAAACCTAACAACGAAGCTTCATACTCTACAACATTAGTGGTGCATGGAAAACTCAAAGTGAAATAAAAATTATAACTAAATCCATATTAGGGGATATTAAAGAATACTTTCTCTAGATCCATTCTTGCAACATACACCATCAAAATACATGGTCTACAAATCCCCTTCATCTGATTTCATTTCAACTTCCGCTACAATAATTGACTTAGTAGACTATTTCTCCAAAATTATGATCTTTAGTCTGAATAAGTGAATATGAGTGTCCACAAAAAATGTCATCTCATTATAATTATTCAATCATAATTCTCTTTAGTTCACTACTGATTTTAACCAACTTGACATCAATTTAAAAATTTGCATGAGATAAATCATGTTGTAGGCTTCTACCCATTACTGTGCTCCACTTCCTAGATAGTAGCATACCATGCTAGGGTGGAATTTCCACAACTAATACACTCATTCTCAATTCTTTGTTATGATATGTAAACAATATATAAGGTAGTACACTTATTGTTCATATGGCAATAACTTCTCTACTTTCAATCCTAACTTTTCCATAACCTCAAAAGGCATTACTGTATTTGATGCACCAAATTCTATCATAGAGTTTTTTAATGTCTTCCCATTTACTATAATACTTAAGGAAAATGGCTCTATCTTTCATAAGTACTGATTTAGTAAATCATCCAAGTACATAGGTAGGATTTGAGACACAAAGCCCTTCATTTCTACTGGTTCTCTGTTTTCCTTAGATGAATTAGTTGAATTACAATTTAGGTCAAAATTTTCTCTAACATTCCCAACACATGTCAAGGCTTTATCCTTATATTATGCAATTATTAATAATTCTGAGAGTGGATTCTTCATTGTAGTCTCTTATAGCATAGACAACACAACAATAGGGGGGATGTCAAGAGTTTCTACTTGCACACCTTTTGTCTCATGTTTCTTAGAGATAATAATAGTATCATAATTTTGTCTCTCTTTATTATTAGTACCATCAAATGATTTTTCCTCTTTCTTCCTATTCTTTTTTTGAGTTTGAGAATCTTGGAAGCATCTTCCTTTTGAGGCTCTCATTTCTTTCTCACATTCTTGATCTCAATTTCATAACCATCTTTAGGTTTATTTATTTTATGCTCCTTAGGATTTTTTTTCTTGATAAAAATATTAGCCTCTTTACCCCCATTAATCCTAGAGACCATACCTCTTGTCTACCCTTGTGTAACCATAGTAGCAGTGATTTCATCAATCTCCTCTTTAGTAGGTGTTATCAAAACTACTTTATCATTTGAGGAAATCATATTGGCGGTTACATCATTCACTTCATCTTCATCTTAGAAGACTTGCTGATGTATAACATCATGAATCTATCTCATGATATTCACATCATTATCAAAATTGTAAGAATCAAATACATCATCATAATGGGATTCAACCATGTTGCAACCCATGTCATTAGTATTGTCTTCTTGGTCAGGTTGTTCATCATTTTCACTTTGACAATTAGAAAAAAAAATAGAAACAACACAATATTTTGATAAGGGAGGTATCTAACATACTATGCACCATTTAGAATCATCTATCATGTTAGAAAAGGCTCTTTCCAAAGGATCAGGGGTGACTTTCACATTTTATATTTTTGGCGGAGGAAGAATAGGTTCACTATCCTTCTATTGGGTATTGTAGGGGTAATTTTGAAGCCTACTTTTCCTATTATAATTTCCTTGGAACTAAGGTTTATCTTTGGGAGGGGCTTTCCCATTTTTATTTGTGGGGATTTTGAGGTCTTTAATGGCATTAAGGACTTGATCCATGTTATCAAACTCTTGCTTATTATTTCCAAGAGATTTGTGATCTTCTTTCTTATTCCCTTTACTCCCAAATAGTCTAGGACTATCTCTCTTATTCCCCAACTTACTAGAGATCCTCATATTATTTTCAATATTTGTCACAATCCCAAAGGCACCTCTAAGAACTCTTGGATCTTTATCTCTTAACATGTATCCTTTATTACCATCAAAAGAATTGAAATAAGTGGTAATACATACCTTATCATCAAGTCTCATAACTTGAAACAATTTGCACACTTCCATTTGAAATCTAGTATTAAATTCAAGGAAAATTTCATTTTGGAGATTCTTTATATTATTTAATTCATGAAAAATATAACTAACATTCAATTTATCATCATACTTCTCTTGAAGCAATGCTCCAACTCTCTCCATGATGATATACATCCCTTAGGAAATCTCTTGAACAAATCCTTTGCATCTTCAGTCAGTACTTGAACAAATAATTTCATAACTACATCTTCATGCTCAACTTCATAATTATTTATCAAGTCTTAGAAACACCTCAAATGATCTTCACAAGTAACAAAAAAATTTCTAGACAATTTTGTCATTTTTTTTCTTAAATCTTGCACAATAGCATTTCAATAAACATAACTCCCTATATTCCTCTAATTGGATTTCTCTTCTTTACATCCCCTCACCAGTATTGCCACTATAGATAGATGTGTTATCCATACTAGTATTTCAAACTACCTTAACATTAGTATCCACTTTTTTAGAAGATTAACAAGGAATATTGTACTAGTTTTTGGCATGGAACCAAAATACATACCTATTTTGATGCGAGAGCAATGTGACCCTTTAACATTATGAGGAGTTTCATAATATTGTACCGTTTGAGTCCCTAAAATTGCATTTTTATGTGATTAAAAACATCATGGGAATGTTCAAAGAGCATTATAATTGATTAAGCTTGCGGGAAAATAGGTTAGTTTGATAACTACCTTAGCATCTCTAGAAATAGAGAGAAAGCATGTAACCAAAAAATATACAGGGAGAGTAGAAAGAATATAAGAGCTTAGAGAGAGCACAAAAGGATTAGAGGAGCGAATTGACTCTCTAGCTAAAAACTAGAGAGCCATGCATGCTATATGTATTTGCATTTCAAGTCTTTGTATTTCAATAGACTATGTTAAGTTTTTGCAATAGCTTTTTCTTTCTATTTCCCTGTAATGTGGTTACATAGTTTCTATGAACTATTTAATACTCTTGGTTAATGACTCAGTTCATAATAGTGGGAATCGGGTTCTAAGTTCTTGTTAATAGTGAAATTGGTATTAAGTTTCATTAAGTGTTATAGTTTATATGAATTTGGTTTCATGAGAATGATTGTATGACAGTTCTGATTGGGACAATAGAAAACTAGTCATTTTGTGAAAGCATTTCAATGGAGATGTTTTGGGTTTCATAACAGACCAAGCGTCAAAGAAGGAAATTTGAATAATGGATTGTCAATACCCAAAGACCATGCCTTGACAATCACTATGAATGAGCTTGAGAGTTTATGTTTAAATAGTCACCATGTGGATGGAGACTGAGCAAGATTAGTTACTGAGTCATGTGGAATGCTTGTGAAGTCGTGATAATAGAAAAGGTGGCATCATGTGATAGTTAGCAAAGAATGATAGTGCTAAGGTTTCTTGATGAAGAAACTACAAAAGTGGTTGTGGAGAATATGATGTGTGTTGGACTTAGTGCTAGAACCTCAATGAAGGTGGTGAATGTATCGCATATGTAATATGCATGCTAAATTAAAAGAATCTTGCCCATCATGATTTGAGTCTTGAGGCAATTGGAATGTGGAAGTCTTTAGCTTGCAATGTATTTCTGTCATGAAAATAACAGTCTCAATGCGAGTGGCATTTCTCAAATTCTAACCATTGGATTTTGATGAGATTTGGATATGTTTTAGTAAACCTAATTGCGCCCATCCTCATTGGATCAATCAAAGAGTTTTGATCTCGTTCAAAAGTTACACTCCTCTGAGTACGGGTCTATCCAGGAGATAGGTTTTCAGATTGGACATAGTTGGATGGTTGTGATGAAAGATCTCTAAAGAACACTCTATCTAGCCTGATTTTCCATAGTCAATGAATTGTAAATGTTAAATTTTTGAGGTTCAAGTTTTGTGTTACATCAGATTGGTATCAGAGATAGTGAAAGATCTAGTATTTTTGTGGGTAGAGATATAACTGGTCATATGTGGATCCATCATAGCTACAAGAAGGTTGCATTTGCAATTGTGTATGCAAAGATCTCATGAGTAGAGGTCTTGGTATTATCTCCATTAGAGATACATCTGGAGTAGGATGTTGAGAGCAACCACTGAGTGAGAGTGGGTAGTGCATCACTGGACCAAGTCTATTGTTGGGTAAGATGACAATAAGTTGGTATGAAGAAGCAACATGAAGCATGATGGCTAGCAGCCAATATTTACTCCATTGATGGAAGTTATTTGAAAAAAGATAGAGTAAATAATATAAGCATGGACCCACTGATAAAGAAAAGGAAGTGAAAGATTTGTTTGCAGAACTCTCCAATAAACATTTCCATGGGACATGGAAATCTTTTAAGCCTGGGAGTATGATGCGAGAGCCATGTGACCCTTTAACATTATGAGGAGTTTCATAATATTGTACTGTTGAGTGCCTAAAATTGCATTGTTATGTGATTAAAAACATCATGGGAATGTTCAAAGAGCATTTTAACTGATTAAGCTTGCGAAAAATAGGTTAGTTTGATAACTACCTTAGCATCTCTAGAAATAGAGAGAAAGCATGTAACCAAAAAATATATAGGGAGAGTAGAAAGAATATGAGAGCTTAGAGAGAGCACAAAAGGATTAGAGGAGAGAATTGGCTCTTTGGCTAAAATCCAGAGAGCCATGCATGCTATATGTATTTGCATTTCAAGTCTTTGTATTTCAATAGACTATGTTAAGTTTTTGCAATACCTTTTTCTTTCTATTTCCCTATAATGTGGTTACATAGTTTCTATGAACTATTTAATACTCTTGGTTAATGACTCAATTCATAATAGTGGGAATCGAGTTCTAAGTTCTTGTTAATAGTGAAATTGGTATTAAGTTTCATTAAGTGTTATAGTTTATATGAATTTGGTTTCATGAGAAAGATTGTATGACACTTCTAATTGGGACAATAGAAAACCAATCATTTTGTGAAAGCATTTCAATGGAGATGTTTTGAGTTTCATAATAGATTGAGCGTCAAAGGAGGAAATTCGAATAATGGATTGTCAATACCCAAAGACCATGCCTTGACAGTCACTATGAATGAGCTTGAGAGTTTATGTTTAAATAGTCACCATGTGGATGGAGACTGAGTGGGATTAGTTACTGAGTCATATGGAATGATTGTGAAGTCATGATAGCAAAAAAGGTGGCATCATGTGATAGTTAGCAAAGAATGATAGTGCTAAGGTTTCCTGATGAAGAAAATACAAAAGTGGTTGTGGAGAATATGATGTGTGTTGGACTCAGTGCTGGAACCTCAATGAAGGTGGTGAATGTATCGCATATGTAATATGCATGCTAAATTAAAAGAATCTTGCTCATCATGATTTGAGTCCTTAGGCAGTTGGAATGTGGAAGTCTTTAGCTTGCAATGTATTTTTGTCATGAAAATAACAATCTCAATGCGAGTGGCATTTCTCAAATTCTAACCATTAGATTTTGATGAGATTTGGATATGTTTTAGTAAACCCAATTGCACCCATCCTCACTAGAGCAATCAAAGAGTTTTGATCTCATTCAAAAGTTACACCCCTCTGACTACGGGACTATCCAGGAGACAAGTTTTCAGATTGGACATAGTTGGATGGATGTGATGAAAGATCTCTAAACAACACTTTGTCTAGCCTAATTTTCCATAGTCAATGAATTTTAAATGTTAAATTTTTGAGGTTCAATTTTTTTGTTACATCATATTTGGGGAGAAATTATTTTTTGACATTAGAGGTGCTAGTGATAAAATTAATCTTCCTTTTCATCTATACAATAACAACCTCATTCTACACTCTTTGCGTTTCCTATGTAAAATTCTCCCTCTCTTTTATTTTCTTCTCCAATTCTACATCAAAAGCTAACATAGTTACTTAAGACCTTCTTATCCTTATAGGCTCATTTATTGTAATACTGGTCACCTTTTTCTTTCCTTTGACTTTTTAAACAAAGGAGGACTTGGAATTTTCAGCATCATTATTTTTATTTGGTATAGTCTTGTAACTTTGCATTGGCCTCACAATAGGGCCTTCATTTTTAAATTCTTGGTTACTCAACAAATGTTCTTGCTCCTTTCTTAGGTTAGCAACATCATCTAAGATCACTTGTTTCCAAGGAGCAATAACTTTTTTAGTTTTCTTTTTCAAAGCAACAATTCTTTTGAGTAAATTTTCTCTTTCTTTTACCACTTTCCTTATTTCTTCTTCCGTTTCTCTCTAAAGATGCCTCTCTATTTCCAATTTCCTAGCAAAAAACATTCTCAATATGCTCAAATCATCTATAACCTCATGCCCTTTTTCAGGATTTAGTGGCAACCTAGCGTAGTTGGCATAGCATTTCATTAGAGGCTTGAACAATCGTATAGATGGGGGGTGTTAAGGTGTTTGAGCCCAAAACCTAGAAAGATGTGGTACATCAAGCCATCCTTATATAGAAGAGTTTGAACCTTGCACATGGGGGGTTTGTGGGAGTGCCTATAGCATCAGGATCTAAGGGCAACTACAACTCAGGTGGAAACAAGAAGCCTCCTTTTCTTAAGGGAAATCAGAATGAATAATAGCCTCAATAGTCACAGCAACAGAAGGGATCATACCCTCAGGTACAGAGTGGTGGTGGTAGTTCTAACTCAAAGAAAAATTGTGATGCACACAACAATAGGAAAATCTAGTACACTCAGGTTGCATAGAGAAACTAGTCTTTTGCTAGTAGGGGTAGCCACTAGTTATTAAATGCACCTCTTATAGGGAGAGGATCTAGTAGAGGCACAGGATGTTATACAGGTGCATAGGTTGGACACATTGCAGCTCATTATCCATAGCATGCACCTTAGTATTCAGGTCCTATGCCAACAACATGTGAGCTCATAGTTAGAGATGTAGGTAGAGCTCATAGAGCTTTTGTAGTAGGTTAACACCATTAGTCAGACCAGTAGGGGACCGTGGTTGAGACTACAAGAGCTATTTGAGGTACACCTCTCTTTGTATTGTTTGATTTAGGTGCCATAGATTCTTTTATTTCACCACCATTAGTTGCTAAGTGTAAGCTAGAAGAAATTAAGCAAGATTAGGGTTGGCAAGTAGAAATAGCCTCAGGTGCTAAGGTTTCCATAGATTCCATAGTCCATAAGTATGAGCTTGGTATAGGAGATTTTGTAACATCAATTGATCTTCAGGATATTCCTCTTGGTTCCTATGTTGTGGTCTTAGGTATGGATTGGATTGGCTCTCATAGAGCTAGTATAGACTACAAGAAGAAGACCATTGTGTGTTAGGATGACCCAGGGAAAGGATGTGGAGATTGTGAGGATACCAAGACCTATATCTCTATAGATGATATCCACTTTGCAATTGAAGTAGAGATTTTATAAGGGATGTCAAATATTTATTGTTATGGTAAGTGAGCTGGATGAAGAAGATATTGTAAGAAAGACTTTGGAACACCCTATTCTATAGAAGTATGTAGATGTTTTTCTAAGTGAGATTCTAGGCAATGCCACTCAAGAGAGATATTGATTTTAGCATTGACCTCACTCTAGGAGTGGAGCCTATCTCTAGAGCTCCTTACATATGAATACTTAGGAATTGAAAGAGTTGCACCTACAACTAGAGGAATTTTTGTTCAAAGGTAGTATGTGACCTAGTGTATCACCATGGGGAGCTCCAATGCTCTCTGTGAAGAAGGATGGTTCTTTACACCTTTGTATTGATTATAGATAGCTAAACAAGGTGACAATAAAGAATAAGTATTTGCTATCAAGAATAGGTGATTTATTTAATTAGATCAAGGGAGATATAGTGTTCTCCAAGATCAACCTTAAGTTAGGATACCATCAGCTTTGCATCAAGGAAGCTGGCATTCATAAGATTTCCTTCCAAACTCACTATGGCCAGTATGAGTTCATAGTGGTACCTTTTGGGCTGATGAATGCTCCATCAGTCTTCATAAGCCTGATGAGTGGAGTGTTCTAATGCTATCTTGATAGATTTGTACTTGTGTTCCTTGATGATATACTAATATATTCTAAGTCCTACAAGGAGCATGAGGAACATCTACATTTAGTTTTGTAGTGCTTTATGCCAATGTGGCAAAGTGTGATTTCTTTCAATCAAAGATATAGTACTTAGGGCACATCATGTAAGGTGAGGGTATCTATGTATACCTCATGAAGATCTAGTAAATAGTAGATTGTCCTACACCCACTACTATGTTAGAAATTCATAGTTTCATGGGTCTAGCTAGTTATTATGGTAAATTCGTTGAAAAATTCTTTAGAATAGCACATCCTATCACTTCCCTTTAGAGGAATGGAAAGACTTTTTTATGGACAAAGAAATGTGAGGAAGCATTTTGAAAGCTCAAGGAGCTTTTGACCAGTGCACCAATCTTAGCAGTACTTGATCTACCAGTGATTTCATGGTGTGTAGAGATGCTTCCCTTGAGGAAATTGGAGTGGTTTTGATGGAAAATGGATGAGTGATTACATATGAATTATGAAGCCTTAAGGATCATGAGTTGAACTATCCTACACATGACCTTGAGTTAGCAGTGATAGTTCATGCCTTGATGAGGTGGAGACATTTCTTGTTGGGGCAAATATTTGAACTTCATAGTAATCATTGTAGTCTTCCATACATTTCCACATTACGGTGAAGTATAATCAAGGGAAAGAGAACATGGTAGAAGATGCTTTGAGTTGCAAGAAACATGGATATGTGTAGGATCATGGTCAACCAAACTATGGCCTTAAGTGGCAAAAAAAAATATAAAATTAGGGTTTTGTCAACTTGACGTGCAAGTTTCTACTTGTTATTAAATTTATATCAAAAAGTTGAGAGAAAAGAATCTCTAGCAAATTGAATCTATCTTCTAAATTACTAAGACTTATCTCAAAAAAAAAAATTGATTGGTCAAAATTTTGAATTTTAATGCAATATTAGAAAAATTTCAGAAAAAAATAAGAAGTAGATGTATGTCTGACCACCTTAATTAAAATCAAATGATAATATTTTTTAATAATAATCTAGATATAAGTAGTAGACTCATGCCTAGATGTGACACATATTTTTAGCTATTTTTATTCTAAATAAATCACTATTAATTAATTTTTGATTTTAGTATTTTTGGAATAAAAAAATTCTCGTGTCTAACCACCTTAACTAATTCAAAACTCTCTAAAATTGAAATTTTCATTTTTTTCCCCTTATAGTAGAAGAAACATAGAATGTGATGCATCTTTTTGATTTAAAAAAGGTTGTACCATTTGAAAGTTATTGTTATTTTTCAAGTGGTGTGTTAGTTAGCACTTTATATGTAACTCCATTAGAAAAAAATTAATAATTACTTACTAAATCATAATTTGACAAACCTTACGTTTATGGAAAGATAAGAACATTCTTAAGAAACCCTTTTCATTTCATCAAATTTTGGTGAAAAAAAGTTGTTAGCTACATGTTTGAAGTAAAAATCACATAGGCCAAAAGCACATTTTTAGGATGTTTTTAAAGTTGACCATGTAGGATTGGTATAAAAAAATATAGTAGACCTAATAAAGACTTTAATTGTTTTAATTTAATATCTGGGTGGGTGGGAAAAAAGTGGGAATAGATTTTGAAATGATTTGAGATATTTTAGAACTTCAGATTTTTTAGATCACAAATTTTTGGCACACCATGATCCTGCACATACCCACATGTGATATCTTCTACGACTCTTAGTGTTGATTTGAGGAGCCAGCTACTTCTAGCACTCCCTACTAATACTTGGTATCAAGAGGTGTATAGAGAGATAAATTCAAGGAGACCATTGGAGGGTAAGTTTTTAGACTATGTTCTTGAGTCAGATGGCCTTATAAGACATTCAAGAAGGATCTATGTGTCATTACTAGATAAACTCCATACATTGATCCTATCAGAAGCTCATTGTGCACCTTACTTGGCACATCTAGGTGTCAAGAAGATGCATGAAAATTTGCAATGTTTATTTGATTGGACAAGGATGAAGCACAGCATTGCTAATTTTGTGGCTAGGTGCCTTGAGTCTCAGAGAGTCAAAGCAAAACACTAGCATCCTGCGAGACTTTTACAGCCAAATCTCATTCCTTCATGGAAGTGGGACATCATTTCTATGAACTTCATAGTAGGATTACCTATGAGTACTCATCATCATGATGCTATCATGGTCACCGTTGATTAGTTGACTAAGGTGGCACATTTCTCATTGATAAGGTCTTCCTACAGTTTAGCTTCTATAGCTAATGTCTTCATGCATGACATCATGAGACTACATGGTATTCCCCAAAAGATTATTTTAGATAGGGATCTTGTATTCAATTTTGCATTTTGGACATCATTGCAACATGATCTTGGAGTGTAGTTGAACTTCAGTTCAACATATCACCTAGAGACAGATGACTAGATAGAGAGAGTGAACCAAGTTTTGGAAGATATGTTGAGGGTGTATGTCATGGATAGGAAAACTCATTGGGAGGACTATCCCTATCTAGTGGAGTTTTTGTACAACAACAGATATCACAATTCTATTAGCACAACATCTTTCAAGGCATTATATATTCATCCTTGTCATACACCTTTGAGTTGAGACAATCTTGAGGATTGCATCCTATTGGGTCTTGAGATGCTTTGAGATATGGAGCAATAGGTAGTGTGTATCCAAGAGCACTTGACTATGACATGGGATAGATAGAAAAAGTATGCCAATGCACATAGGATAGATAAATAGTTTGTTGTGGAAGAGAAGGTTTTCTTGAGAGTGCGTCCATAGAAGAGTCTGATCCATTATAGAAAGGGTTTGAAGCTAGCACCTCACTTTGTGGGACTGTTTGATATACTTGATAGGATTAGTCTAGTTGCCTATCATCTTCCTTTCATCTTCCTTTACTACCCAATATATCTCACATTCATGATGTTTTCCATGTTTTAGTACTTAGGTAGTATATTCTTGATGTGGTACATGTTCTTGATTGGAATGCATTGTAGGTAGAGGATAGTTAGTTGGCTTTGGAGCCAACTCACATTCCAGAGTAGCAGGAATTGACTCTCAAGGGTTGAGCTGATGACTCTTCAGCTACATTGGAGGATGCATCTAGATTACAAGATTTATATCCCCACTTGTTTATAGGCTTACAAGAGTAAGCCTAATTCTAGGGGGGGTAGATGTAGTGCTTGCCCCTAGTTTACATTTTTTCTATCATTGCCAAACACTTTTAGGCCAATTTTATGTTTGATGATTAGTAGTATTATTTTGAGATTATCAAATATTATTTTAGATTAAGTTGATATATGATAAGGTTACTTGGTACTCTATAATTCATGTGTACATGATGATTATTACAGTGTTTTTAGTTATTGATGATGACTAGTTAGATGGATTATAATATGTGTTTTCTTATGGATTCTTACTCCATACTACATGTGTATTGTGTGCGTGTTTGTTATATTTATGTATGGCATTTCTGATGTGGTTAAGGAAGGGATTTTTTGTCACCTACTAGTCAAGATCTACATGATGCACTACTTCTTGCCATTGTCTATTTAGCTTGGAATATTTTGTTTGTAGATGTGTGAATTTTATGCAAGTTGCATGTATTGGGTATCAACTTCCCTAAATTTCCAGGATGAGCATACCCTATGACATTACCTCAATGGTAAGAGAGGGGAGATAAATTCTTAAGTCTATATCCTAAACCTTTAAGCGATTTGTCCTAGAAAATTAGGAAAATTATCTGAGTTGACTACCCTCCAAATGTGTCAAATGACATTAATTTATAATTATAACCCTTTAGTTTGATTTTGTATGTGATTTTCTATAATGGATTTTTCGTATTTTATTTTATGAGTTTTTGGTAAATTTTCTACTAATTAAGTCTAATTAAAAGATTAAATTAATGATTTAATTTAATAGAAAATTATTATGATAATTTAATATTTGATTATATTTAATTAATTGGGAAATTAATTAAAAAAAAGAACTAAATTTGAAGATAAAAGTTATAAGAATAAATTTAGAACATCATAATATTTATTTAATTTATTAATAATATATTTAGAGTTTATTTTTAAATAAATGCTAAATAATATTGTTATTTAAATTAATAAATATAATTTATCGATTAAATGTTCAAAAATAAATTAAGAAGTGGAGAAGAAATTAATTTATGATTGCATGATGTGTGCATGAAGTTAAATTTAAAAAATTAATTTAAAATAAAGTCAAGTCAAAATTAAATAAATTTATTTAATAATTCAATAAATTTGCATGTGAAAAGATAAAGAAAAGATAAAGTAAAGTTAATTTAGAGTTGAAATATGGTGAACAAGGAGTTCTCTTAGGTGAAAGCACAATGAGTGCCTCAATTTTAGGGGGAGAACTCCATATCACAACTTGGGGGGGTTCATTTTCGAATCATAATGAATTTTAGAGAAGGAAGGAATTTTCGGAAAGGAGAAGGTTATGAGAGGAGGAATTTTCCAACAATTTTCTTGGGCATACCAATTAGCATCAGTATCCAGGTAGACACTTGTGCATTTCGCATATTTTAAATATGCTCTTTTCTTTCCTATCTTCATCGTCCATGTTAAATAGATGTTTGGATAATTCTTGTGACGAATTTATCATATTATTGTTTTCTGGTATGTGTGTTAAATCTTTTGTGTACGGGAAGTTTTAAATGTTCAATATGATATTTCTTTTCATAGATCTTGAATTTGGAAAAAAGAACGGGGTAGGGTTGTGCAATAAATTTGAAGATTTCATTCAAAAAATTGATCAATTGTCATGTTACCTTTATCAAATCAAAGCTAGGATTTTGTATTAAAAAAAAAAAGTTGGGAAGGGTTGAAAGTCAAAGAGAAAATATTCCTTAAAAAAAAATTGAGGTTTCCTAGTATTTACTCTATCAGATTTAATGCTGGATTTTGAATAAAAAAATTAGAAAATAAAAAAATATTCTTGAGAAAAAGGGGGATTGTTTTAATAAACTTTGATGTTTATCAAATTTTATTTGGAAATAAATTTTTTTTAAATAAAAACATTATATAAAAGATTTTTTTTAAATTTAAATATATATAATAAATGGAGGATGGGTTTTTAACCCCACCCCCCCTTACCTTCCGTGTGCGGCCACTAACATTGTGGTAGGACTGCGGTAGTGACATTACTATGTACTATCATGGTCGTAGGCCTACGATAGGAGCAGTGTGCCAGAACCCTTCATGTTACAACCAATGAGCTATAAATGTTTTATTAAAAAAAAATTTAAAGTTTTTAATTTTATTAAAATTTAACTTAATTAAAGTTTAAATATTATTTATTATAATTTATTGTTAAATATTATTTTATTAATTATATTTATTAAAAGTTTTTAATTTATAATAATTAATTAATGTTATTTAAGAGCTATTATTTTATTTAAAATAAATTTATAATAATTAATTAAATGTTATATAAATAGATATTAGTTTATTTAAAATAAATTTTAATTTAATTTATTATGAGCATTAGTTAAGTAGGAGACCTTTTAAAATTTGTTGAAGATTATTTAAATTCTAACTCTAGTAGAATTATGTTTATTTTATCGAAAAGCAATATGAATTTATCTTAACAAATTTAAACAAATATATAATTTACACTTAGAATATTTTAGAAAATTGATTTCAAAAATTATGGGGGTAAATCTTTGTTTTATTTAAACAAATACATGGGTTAATTATAGGGAAACAGAGAACATTTCTTTACTTGATAACAAAATCTAAAATGGAAATCGAAACCGTATATTTAACTTAACCATGTTTTCAAAAAAACAAAGCAAAACATGAAATTTACACCTTATTTTCTATGTGATGTCTATGTTTGGGGTTTGGGGTTAACTAGATTATTGACTAGTTTTAGGATGTCTACTAGAGGCTTGGGAGTTCTGTGAGTGTGAAAGTATGTTGACTCAATCTTGATTATTTTTTTTGAACCATGGTAATGTGTTGATATGCTCTATGATGAGTGTGATTATATTTGTTGTTACTGGTTTTCATTGTTATTGTGGGATAGTGAGATAAGTGTTATGATATATTTGACTTAACCATTTGAGTCTTTGATCAATATTATTATGACACTTTCTGGTTGCTTGTTGAGAAGTGATGGGTATTTTGATTATCTATGATGCTTTCTAGTCATTTGTAAAGGACTGAGGTGTTTTACTATGATTTTTTGATTTTTCATTTCATGAGCTTAGGGTAGGTTATCTATATGTAATGCTAGGAAGTGGCTTGAAATGGGGACTGAGGCCCTAAGTGGCTACTAGGGTACCTATTGTAAGTTTCTTAATAAGTGAAAACACTACACTAAATGTGAGTAAAATGAAGCTAACAATAGTCTTTGTATGTTCTCACCCATGCCTTGAGTGCTAGTACAAACTAGGATGGGAGTAGAGAGAATGCTTGATTGCAACCATACATCTATTACATGCCTTGTCAGTATGAGAGGATACTAGTGGCCACATAGCGATCTCTAGGGGGCCAGGGTCCTAAGAGACTACCAAAGTAACTCTAGCATGATTTGTGTGATGAAAGTTGCCCCCTTACATAGTAGGTTTGCTACATGTCTTGTGTGCCTCTGGGTATAGATTTTGACCTATCTTGGAACCCTTGAGTTAGAATACTTTTAGGATTTCCTAGACTTGGAGAGTATTTTTGATATTTGGTTTGATATCTTGTTTGGGACTTGACACTATCTCCTCAGCACAATGGGAAAGGGCCACCATTTAAGTTCCACGTAGTCGAGTGGTAGCTTTTTTTTACTCTTACCATTGAGATTCATCTATAGTCACCGTAACTACAGCACTCCTTGTCTATATTTCCTTTCATTCTATCTATGTATCATTATGATGGATGGTTATATTTTATGATGGATTTTTATATCTCTTATGATGGTTGGATATATCATCTACTTTGGATGGTCTCATTTATTTTCTTGTACTTTATATCATGGATCTGGGGAGGATGATGTATTTCTATTTCTACATATGTATATTCTTTTAGCCTTTTCTACCTTATGACATGTACAGTGGATGATTGAGCATTCCAAATTTTATTTGCCAAGAGGCATTCAGAAAAAATGTATATTATTTAAATGGACATTTAATTTATAATTATTCTTTCATATGGATGTGGTATTTGATGGACCTAGTATTAATTAAATTTAAATGTGATTCAATGTCATGCCCAAACTATGAGGCAAAAACACACACAATTTTTTTTTTAATTATAATTATAATTAAAATGCTCTAAGTTCGATAAGGTTGTGATCATGGTTAAAGTAAAGGTTCTCTACATTTCATTTTAAGTTTATAAACTTGTGGAGTAATACATCGTTAAGATTTGAACTTTCATTATTGAAATATCTAATCATATATAATCTACATTAAAACTTATTTTAAATAGCCAATTAACCTTTAAAATTAAAGCTAATTAATACACAAAAATTAAACTAACTTCAATAGTAAAACAAACTAAACTTTAACTAATCATTAAATTATAACTTTCTAAGTTAATTAAACTACTAAATTAATCTAAAACTAAACTAACTAAAAATAAATAAATAATACATTTAAACTAGTTTAAAAAATCATATTAGTATAGAACTAAAGTTACACTAATTTAAATGATTATAGAACCTAAAAATTACTATTAATTAAACATGATACTTAATTCATAACAAAACTAAACTTATCATTATAATTCTAATACAATCACAATTCAAATACTGAAATTAAAACTTTATTTGCAACCAAACTAATTTAAAACATACTAAATTAACATCTTAAATATAATGCTAATATTAATAAACTTTAAACTAAATTAATTCATATAAAAGAAAACTATTTAAAACAACTAACTCTAAGAAAATCTTAACAAAACAAATAAAATCTAAAACTAAAAACATACCATCTTACAAACCTAAACTAAACTTAATTAAAACAACCACTTAACCTAACCTAACACTAACCCTCAACCAACATACCTATACTAACACTTATCCCTACACACCTACCCTAGCTCTTTATATCCTACTCTATCCCCCTACTCCCTCATGTCCCATCGACCCCCCCATACCATGTGCTTCCCAAGCGCTTGCTCAGCGTCCCAAACATACCTGCAACAGACCCTGCGTCAGTCTTGTTCCTAGAAGAGTGGGTTCTTGGTGGAGGAAAGGTAGGTATCAAACTTGCTTGCCCTTTTAAAAAAAAAAAACTAATTAAACTTTTCATCCAAGTATGAGGTCAGTGCCCAAGATAAAAAGGGAGAGGGTGATGGGATGTTGGATAGGTGATGTCATCTTTCATGATGACAAATGACTTTGCAACATAAAAACCTTTTTAAAATGCCTCTTTAGAATTGACGTCCACCATGGGGAGATGGGTATGCATTAACACATAAAGTTTATTAGGTAGCAAGTAGATATTTAGGACATTATGTTTAGTTATAATTTCTTTTTCTTTTTTAATATTTATTTTATTACTATTTTTAATTTTAAAAAAAATATTCAATAAAGAAAAAAGGATACTAAAGGAATCTTTTAGATTCTCTGTCACTAGAGGCATTTAATTTGTTACTCCCATACAAATTCCAGAGACTATTTGGCTCTAAGATACAACTTTTTTTTTTGACATATTTTTCTAAGTATAGATTTACAAGGTAATGTATTTTTTTTTCAAGAGGTATATTATTTGAATGGATTTAAAACATGGAGTTAATAATTGTGTCACAATAATACATGGTTAATTTATCTCCTAAACGAACTTGAATTGAAATATATCAACCATATCCATTTTTCTTTCCTTAACATAATTTTTATTTTCAACATATAAGGAAACTTGAAAATTTTGCTTAACTAAACCATCATCATTTCATCCTATTTTTGATGGCATCCATATAATTGAAATTTATGATTAAATCTCATGACAAAAATATTACTTATTCACCATTTTATTGGCAAACTTGATTCAAAGGCTTAGCCAAGAAAGAACTAGGAAGAAAACCCGGCATCATTGCCATTACAACAAGGTTTTGAAATACAAATTACATAGGATTCCAAGATAACCGAATCTGATCAGGTGTCAACAAGCATGGCCAAAAGACAAATCAAACACACATATTCATACTAGGTTTTCACAACAAGATTCAAAATGAATCAAAACTAGGGAAAGGTGAATTTTTACAATAGGAGATGTCAGACACAACACCAAACCAGGTGCCCAATCGGGGCTATAAATCAAGAACTTCTGTTCTTCCATTCTTACATGCCAAAACTCATACATGGTTTGTGTTGATAGGTAGGGGCCCATAACACCCTACCCTTTTTCCCTCTTCTCATCTTAAGAAGAGACTCTACACTGGTGGAGTCCAACTGAAAGGAACTTTCCCAAAATTGGTCACTTCTACCCTATCCAAGGGTGAGTAATAACAAAACACCCATACAAGAAAACTTCAAAATTCAAACATAAACAAAAAAGAAAAGCATTCAAGAACATGGTTTTCAATCCTTCCCAACATACCCAACATACATACAAGCATCCAAACAACAACAAGTAGTAGAAGCATGAAACAAGCATGAAAATCTAAACAAGGGAGATGAAAATTCCTACCTTCACAAAGAGGTAATGGAAAATGAACAATTTGAGTAGAGCTTTTCTCTTCCTTCCTTCACTCTTCCAAGACTCCTTTCTAAAAGTAGAGATTGGGTAACAACCTAAACTACTCCAAGAAGGGCCTCTAAATAAGCCTCAAACTCAACCACCAAAAAGAGCAATAACTTCTCCCATCCACCTACAAATCTAGAAGTTCCTAACTCAACCCATAATATGGTTAACCACTAAGTGGAGTTGAGGTGATGCAACTCATGGTAGCCATAGTCAATTTTCGCACAAAGGCAAAAAGAAACTCTTTGAGTGATCTCAAAAGTCAATAAAAGGGGCCTAGGGGTTGGAAAAGACCCCCAACCCATACCCATACCCATACCCTTTGGGCATAAATATTTCATGTTTTATAGCCTAAGGAATAGGTTTGGAACCAAACAAAAGCTAGGAATTAATTAGGACCATCTAACAATCTAAAAAAATGTAGATTAAGCACTAATCCAAATTAAGGGTGACTAAACTGGATTAAGAACAAAATTAGCAAAAAGACACTAACTTAATCCAACTTAGGTCCAAAGGTTACATAGCTAACCCTAACTAGCGCACTAAAGAACATAAACAATTCACAAGTGTCAAGCGACACTAAAAGAACATAGTTACAAACATTAACATTTACTAATCACGAAAAGATACATACATACATCTCACAATTAATTTAATTATAGAAAACAAGGTTTCCACAATTAGCATGTATGGATCAGTTCTATTCCTCTGTCGGGTTTCTCGGCTAAAATATCCTGCACACTCATTGCACACATCAGTAGCCCCATAAAATCACATGTACATATGTATATACATATCGAAAATTCACATAAATTAAAACATATATCAATAAATTAGTTAGCTTTTCTCTCAATTCTTAACCATTAAAATCTCTTAAACCAAAATGTTAATCCTACCTTTCACTTAATTCATCAACATACATATACATAAAAAATTAAATGATGAACATCATATATTTGAAAATAACATCACACAACATGAAATAATATAATATGTCCAAAGCATTAGAAAATGTCCTGACATCTCGAGTTGTGAGTATCAAAATAAAAATGTAACAACTAAGGCCACGAAGGGCCAGGGCGAGGCCTCACATTCAACGTCATGAGATTCTTAAGGAATGTAAGTTGTTATGTATTCTTATAGTTTATTGTATGATATTGCGTTCATTACAATGTGTTTGATGAGCATGTTATTCTTCTTGTTCAAAAACAAATGTTGGCAAACTTAGTCAAACTTTAGGTTATTTCTTTTGGATCCCTTAGCGGGGCATTATAGATTGAATTAAAATATGTTAGTAGTTATACTAGATCCCTTATCACTTGAAAGCATGGGTATAAGTTTTACTAGACTATACTTATGGAACAAGTTATGACATATAATAATGCTACTCTACCCTAATAGGAAAAGGGCTTGACATATATTGCAAGTTTTTCAATATAACTCTACAATAATCCACAACAAAGTAACCATTTTTATTGGTTTTTTGTTCAACATATTTACATTTAAAACTAGGGAAACAAAAAATAACATATTACCTAGGGTTTAGTTACTTCCCATGGTTGGCATACCCTATTTAGCCCTAGACCAGCTTAACAAAGAAATAATGCTTTCTACACTTTATCCTATGGTAAACCAAGGTGAGTTAACCTAAGGATTTGAATTTTTTTTGACTATGATACTCTATGATACAAACCCTTTTCAACATATTTGGTCTTTAAAATTTCTTGAGATTTTGAAATAAGTGACAAGTCAATTAGAGATAATAATGAGTTTGACAAATTTATGCAAGAAGTAATGACCAACTTCACATTTCATTGTGACAAAAACTTTAATATGATTTTGATTAGTAAAATGTGTTAATGCTAGGAAAAGATTAATATTGCTTGATTTCTTCAACCTAAAGACAAGTGCTTTAATCCATTATCAAAATAAAGTCATATCAGTTATCTTTTAGATCTATCTAATTGACTTGAAATTAAATGTATTAGTTGTAAATCTTCAAATTCTATACTTATCAAATTCCTTTCATACCTTAGATGATCCTATGATTTCATGGAAATTTTTACTTAATTTTTTGAATTAAAAGAAATATTAAAATGATATATAACTCATTAAAGTGCATTTGAATAAAAAGAAACTTGTTCATTTATCCTCAAAATAAATAAATAAACATTAAATAGGAGATAGAATCATGACATAAAGATACTTTGCAATGCTTTATTTTATTAACTTCTTTAAAAATAATACATATTACTGATATGAATATTTAGACAAATAAATGAGACTAAACCAAGCTTTTGTTTATCTCAAACTTCTATGATTTTTTTTGAATACATCCATTCTTAGCACCAAACCCTAGGACTAACTCAAAATGATATTTATCACAAGATTAAAATTCAAATCTTTTTTCCATGCCTTGGAATTTCTTTTATAATAGAAGAATTATAACAAGATCCAAGTTGGAAGCGCTTACACATGTCAAAATACAACTTGTAACAACGTTGTTTCATAAAAGACAAAAAAATAACAAGAGAGATTACCCACAACAGGATCAAATTCATTATTTTCAAGGTGAGACTACCCACAACAAGTGAACCAAAAAGATAGGGTATCTCATTGAAGTAGTTTTCCTTCCTCTCTTTGTTACTAAAACTTCTTCTAGCTTGTTGAATCACTATCTCAATATGGAAATACCTTGATATCAACGACAACTTCACACATAGTAATGTCAATGTCTATATTTGGCTAGGTGGCTTCTCCAATAGTATTCAACTCACTCTAGCATTTATTCTATTTTGGATCTATTATACCTCTAACTTCTACAACTGTTTTATTCACGTTTGTTTCAATTTTGTAGATGATATCAATCGTATCATAGATTGTTGTCATATTAGTTTCATTATTACAATGAGCAACAAACCTTTCATGCTTTCAAATACCATCAAAAGAAACATACCATTCTTTTCATTCTTTTACACTAGCTTCATCATCAATAATTCTTGGTATATAGCCATGTGTACCTTTAGAAATGGTCTTCATCTTGTTTTTGATCATTTTCATTTTACCCAAAATAAACCATTTAAATCCTTAACCACATTTTTCAACTTATTAGTTGGGATGATAACTTCATTTGGTAGCTCCTTTTGTTATGTCAACATCAAAATAATCTATTCAAAGAATGATATATAAGGACCCCACTTAGTAAAAAAAAGGAGAAAGTAAAGATAAAGCTTCTAAACACTAGTATTCAATACCTTGCAGTGAGATGTAACTACTATGGATGTTCTAAACTATTTATTTGAAGACATCTATCTTATAAAAAATAATATTCACCACTATCCTTATTTTTTATTTTCTTAGATCTATTTCCACTTCTTTTTCTTCCACATCCATTTTTTGAATTGTCAATAAATCGATGTCTTCCACATCCATTTCTGTTTGGATTTCTTTGTCATTTACCTCTGTACCAGGTTTCATAATACATTTTGATGTTTTGACCTCATTTTCTAAAGTAGAATTCCTTCATTCCAATACATAGCTTTTCTTCACTTCTTCCCCATAATGTTTCCTAGTTTCAATGTATTTAGCATAATCTTGACACAATTTTTTGTCTAACAAATCTATTTTTCTCTTTCCCATAAGTGACATTGTATTCATCATATTGAAAATGTGACCTCTAGATGTAGAAGTGACATTACAAAAAATTACATTTCCTTGTGGAGAATTTATGACTTCCATCAATGTTGGCTTAATTGGTCCTAGATGATTAATCCATATTACCATTGTTTGATAATCAATATTAAAACTAGTCCACTTTAATTCTCCACTTTGTTGACATCTTCAAAAGAAATAGATCTTTGTTGTCTACTTAAATTTGGTCAAGTAAAAAGGATGAGCTCATTTCCAAACTAGGGAACAATATCATTCTACTTCTTATTACAAGCTCTTTGGTTTCTTCTATAGTGATGGTTTCATTGTTAGGATCATATTCTCATAACCTTTTAACCATTTCCACCACTTTCTCATTTGATTCTCCTAGTTGTAACTACAAAGACAATTCATTTTTCTTTAGTTTAAAAATAAAAATCTTGAACTCCTCAGTAGTAATGAAATCATCATCCCACATATATTCTTGAGCTTGTATGTTTTTATCATCAATTATCTTATCCTCAAGCTCAAATTTTTTAGGGATTCTTTCATTCTTAGTGGCTTATCTTATTAAAAATTTGTGCCTTAGAACACCAAAGTAGTAGCTCCCCCTTTGCATAATTTGAATGGCCTTTTCCCTAATTTTATTTGGTATCTCAATTAGTTTTTTCTTATTTTCCCCTCCCTTAGCCCATGATAAAATTTTGGCTTCTCCTTTTCTTTATAAACCTCAAGCACAATATGTCACTCATAAGAGTTAGGCTCCAATTTTTTTCTCACTTTTGGAGGTACTTGAGACACTATCTCTTGATAATTCTGAATAAATTTATCATATCTATCCAAGTACATCTCTTCATGATAGAAAACCTTAAAAGAAGGGTCAATTATCTTCATCTCCTCTTCAATGACCATTATTTATTTCCATTTCAAAAGTTTGTCTCTACAAACTTCATTCTTGAAACAATCAATGATCACATGCTCCTCCCATACTATTTCTCTCAAGGGAAAACTAAATCTCCTAGTATGTCTTAAAGATAGTTTAACAACGTCACTAGGATTGTATGTTCTAGAAATTGCAACATGAAATTTAAATTCCCTTATGAATGAATAAGGCTCTTCTATTTCATATTTTTCTATATTGAAATCGCCTAACTTGAAATTATACAGATAATTGTTCCCTTTTGGATAGTTGATCCTAAACATACCCCATTGATCGAAACTAATTGCCAGAAGAATTCAATTATTCCCAATTTTTTAGGGATGTACTTGGGCATAAGATTAGGTGGTTTTGGGCACCCATAAACCCTTATTATTGAATAATTTTCAAATAGAAAAAAATTTACCTAATCATGTCCCAATTTCCTAGCTTCATCATAACATCTATATGGCTTAAGAAATTTTCTTACAATCCTTGGGACCCTTTTAGCAAAATAAACTAACATGTTTAAAATAGGACATATAGAAAAAAAGAGAATTAGAATAACATTTTAAAAAATTTCATATTCTTTTACAAATCCATATAGGTAGACTTTCTTCTATTTCATCTATTCCTTTAATGAAATTAGGGTTTATGTATCCTATATTCTTATACAGGATTATATGCATTAACAATGAATAGTGACAAAACTCAAAATTTCCCATCTCTTCCTCTTGTGTAACAATAATTTTATTATGGATGGCATTGATGATATGAGTAACAAAGTCATAACCTACATTGCTATGCAAATCATGTATATCCAAAGCCAAGATATATAAAGAACTAGGAGAATTCATAGTCCCATCATGCCCTATAATTTTATTCAAAACTAAGATAGAATAATAAAAATACCTTATGAAGTACTCCAGGGCGATAAATTATCCTACTTTCATTGGAATCTCACCTATATCCTTGGACACAAGGATGTGTTTCCTCATGACTCTACTAGTAAGAAAACTCTTTTGGTTCTTGAATTTTTTTTTGATATTCTCCACTTCAATGATATGAGTCATGGGTCCTCCTAGATCAAAAAATTATATGAAATTTTTTATGTGAAATGTACATAAAATGTTCCTATATTTCTTATGGAATGTATTTCTTAGTAGATTATATTCTTTAATCAAATCATTTAATAGGTCTACATCCATGGAACTTCTGGCACAATCAACATACCCGAATTTCTATTCCATGGATTTTATATAGGAGGTTTACATATTGTATTATTATAAAAAAACTAAAATAATTCATTCCCATTCTTTTTTGGTGCTATCACATCCTTGCAAAAGTTGTATAAATCCTTCAAAATGTGTGAATTTGTAGATTGAGCATTTGATGAACTTGGTCAGAAATACACCCATTCATCTGTGAATGGACTTGGACCCTTTTATTTTTTTATCTATAACACTAGGGGAAACTTCTTCAACATTTACTTGTGCAATAAATTTCCCTCCTCTTGCACCATTTATTCAAAATTCAAATATTTTAAGCAACTCTCTACAATTTAGCTTTATTAATAATTCTCTTCTCTACAATAAAAAGTTATGAATAATAGTGATAAGAACTCTAATAGATCAATATTTTATTATCATCTATAATTTGAAAATGGCATTAATTACATTTAAAGGAAACATGCATAAAATATTTCAAATTTTCTAAAACCTATTGCATTCATACTTTATGGTGTTCGTATTGCCCATAGAACACCGAAAAATTATATTTTTTCATAAAGTACTCATGTGTTTAGAAGTAGCAATGTGGTGATGACTAATTTCCTTTCATATCTTCACTTCTTTCCACTTATAAGAAACCTATTATTTAAAGTTGCAACAATGCAAAATATTGTCAATCTGAACTTTTTGCAACATCAGAAGACTTTCATGCTAACACATTTTCCTAACCACGATGTCAAATGTTACCATTATCTCTACCTCATGACCTATATTGTCTATCAGACCTTTAGCCTCATGAAAAAATGAAGACCATGTTGTCCTTCATCACTAGGTCACAATAGTTATAAAAGAGGGAAATTATTAACATTGAGATCTAGCATTAATATCAATTTTTATGCTTGATCACTACATTACTATTCTATTTCTTCTACCTTCAAGGCACCCAAAGAACTAGCAAATATGACTATATTACCCTTTTTTCTACTTCACAATTGTCAAATAACCTTATGTCCTTGATCATGAGATCTAATCTGAAAAAAACTTTTACACCACATAACCATATCTCTATTTCACAACTGTCAACTTAGACCATGTTCATAGCCACATGATGTTGTGAAAAAAGTCATTCTCCACATCTCCATACAACATTAACATCAAGAACCTTAAGCTATAAAGGAGTTTAATGGATTTCTTTTGCATTTATTGTTGCTTCTCCACCTTGAGACCTATTATGTCATAGTATACTACTTTTTATACACTATTCTATGTGGCATGTTCATGACTTACCATAGAGTTGGAGATCTTTCATCTCTAACTCTTTTACAACATTGCTATCCAAACTAAGACTTTATTTCTATCTGTACAGAAGTTGCAAAACCCTTGCAACAAATTATGTCACATCATCACAACCTTAAATTTTTTAGTGTTCAACAGATTAGAGATGTAGCACTTAGGTAGGAATCATAGCTTCATGACTTAAACATTATAAACCCTCTTTAACCATTAAAAAATATAAATAAATATTTGACATAGGGGTTTAATACATAGAAAAGGAAATAAAAGGGAAAGCATAGAAAGACAAAGTTGGGGCATTTTTCTAAAAGGACCTCTATAACATCAACATGTAAACCCTAGTTCCACCTACTCAACCTAATTTTTCACAATGAACCCTTAAATTTTTATACTGATGAAACTATAGGAAATCAAAGTGAAGAATTTATAATGGATCATTCAGATAAATGAGAAATTATATCCAATATATAAACTAATTGATAGATCTTTTATAAAAAGAATGCATAAGTTTACAATTTAGAGTGCAAATATTTTTGTGTTGAACAAAAAATGTATCCAAGAAAGAGAATCAAACTATAAAAGAATACAAGTTGAGAATGGACATTAGATACATTAGATAAGAAATGAAGAGGATAAGAACATTTTGGGAAATATAAAATGAGTAGCTAAAAGGGGAGGGGTAAACCAGGTACCACAAATATAAATCTCAGATCCCTTAAATGTCACTACAAAATAAAAGTATTGCTAAAATTATTGTTACCTAGTTAACACACATGCACTCAATTGACACTAACAATATGTTTAACACAATAAGCATTGAAATAATAATTGTTACTTGGAAAATACTAAATATGAAAGACCTAAGTTATTATCTATGACTAACCTTAATTAATTTAGTTGCATACAATAGCATGAACACAAATGGCACCAAGATTTAACATGGAAAGCCAATTTGGGAAAAAATACCAATTGCATCTAGTTACTAAGTTTCCCTCTTCTAAAGTGAACCCTTGTTAGGAGCTAACCATTTTAAAGGTTACAAAACACATTGTTAGGTGTAACCTTGTTAGAGGATTTAATCATCCTATTAGGACTAGCCTTATTAGAGGACTTTAGACACTTCAATCTAGAATTTCTACCTTGTTAGAGGATTTACAAATGACTTTTAAGACAACCTTGTTAAGAGATTTAGTTCACTACTACAATAGTTAGAGAGTAACAATGATATGATTTTATTTTTGATGCAACTCTATTGCTAATTTTGTATATCAATTTTGGCTCAAATACTTGATCCTTCCTGATTAAATGTATCTTTATATCTTTTCAATTTATCTTCAATACAACTTGGAATAATGAATATTCATCTCCTTAGTTGGCTAGAAGCAAAAAACAAATCCATTAAACTCAATATGCCAAAACAAGAAAATCATTTGTTAGGTGACCTAGCTCAGTAGACAATAACTCAGAACTAATTTTTCTATGTTAACCAAATGAACTCGGTTAAAACTATATCTTCACTAATGTCCTTTGGTAATAAAGTGAGCTCGATTAGCACTCATTCTATTGGTGCACAAAATTGTAGTCCCATTTTGAGCATCTTTTTCAAAATTTGAGTCAAAACAAGCCCTATAAATTTTTTTAGTGCATATGTACCCGACTGTAGCTTTGAAGCATAAAAGGTGTTTACTAATTCTAGCACCTTCCACTCAATGCATTTATGTGTTTCATGAAGTTAAATTGATATTTTGAGTCATTTGGCAAAGTCCTATTTTGAGCCAGTGTCATATATGCATTCACCTGTGTTAAACAGTGACAAGAGGCCTTGTTTGCATCTGAATATCTCACACCTAGAATTTTGTAATGACTCACCGCTTTGGGAGTATCTAGTATCCATACTTGATAACCTATGTTTCAAATTTTGAGATCTTTCGAGTCCTTTTGACTAGTTTTGAATCCCTCAAAGTTGGTCAGTTACTATTTTCATGCTGATGCAATTAGTTCATAGTTCTGGGAAGCCCTGTTTGATGTGCTATAACGTTTGACCAGTTGACCCAAATGCTGAAATTCCTTTTGCATTACATTGTAGATTTTAGAGATTTGTTATGTTTCAAGTTTCATTTTTTGAAAAAAAATTTTGATCAATTTTCAAATGTGATTTCAAATGCAATTTCTAAATTTTTGCTATGTCAAGAAATGAAGATGCATCAGAACCCCTGTTCATGATGTTATATCTTGAAATCCATGATTGTTTAGATAAAATGGATTGTACCACTATGTTTTCCTCCAAAAATACTTTAAGTGTGCCAATTTGAAAGTCATGACGAATCAATTTGCACACTTTTCTAGCTCATTTCCATTTGCAAAAAATAATTTCCTGCCATTGTTTCCAGTCAACAATTTTGAGTAGCCTACTTTGAGTGATCACCATTTGCAGCCTATTATTTTTCATGAGCTAAAATAATAGGTCCATAATGTCCTCATGACAAAGAACTAGTGTCCTAGTTTTTTTCTTCCCAAGTGTCAGTTTTAACAGTTTTCAAAGCCAAATCCAAACCCAATTTATTGCTTTCTAACATGTTTGTTTACAGGTAATTCTAAAGGGGCAACATTGATGGTCAATATATTTTGACCATAAATTTTTCATGAGACAAAATTCAACAGAGTAGGACCATGTGGAACAAAGATTCAATGTGCCAATTTTTAGAGCTCAGTCAGGTGTTTGGATCAGTTTTTGAGGCCGATCAACACACTTCCTCGCGCAAAATTGACAAGTTGAAAATTAGTGGTAAAATGGTTTTAAGTTGATTAATCAATGATCAAAATTGATTTCAATCAGTATCAGATTGATCAATAGGCTAGTTTGAGATATCAATTATTCTGAAACAAATTTTTTTTAGTCGGACCCATTTTGGGGGTCCGACTAATTTGCAAGAAATTGCAAAGAGGGATTGATGCAAAATAACATAAGTTCCAAAGCTATTGTAGCCATAAAAATTTTCTTCTCAAGCACCACATAGTCTATAGATTTCACTCACAAAGACAATAAAGGTACATGAAAGGAGGGCACCCATCTATGGTTTGTAACAACAATAAAAGGGAGAATGCGAGCAAATAAGAACTCACAGGTTCTTATGGAGCACAACACAAATATAAAAAGATGAAATGCCACAATAAGAAGAGCTAGAGTTTAATGCTCTTTTTAAATGTAAAATCCATGCATAAAAAGGGTAGCCACCAACAAGAAAAGAAAGATACACCCACAGTTGGCCAGGGAGCCTACAAAAGTAAGAGGAATCCATGGCTTAGAGAAGGAAAGTATATTCTAATTAAAACCAGTCAACACATGAAGAGGGAGCTAGTTGAAAGTTTGATGAAGTTCATGCCTACTAAAGAGAACAATCATGCAAGTTCAAGCAGCAATTCATGCCTGTCAAAGAAATTCCATGGCATCACAAAGAATAAAGCAAGTAGAATTTTAAAGGACTCCACTCATATAAAGGGCTAAGGGCACCATCTAAAAGAGTCTCATGCATAGAAGAAAGAGAAGAGAAAGCCATTCACAAATCAGAGCTGTTTTTGCAAAGTAGTCCATGTTTGATACGTGAAACATAAGTTCTCCACGCAGGGTACAAGGAAGTCATACAAAAAGCTCCACAATTGTTAAATGACTCTTATCATTTTAAAAGGGCTCTATCTATTTCCAGGGTTCTAGTGCCTTATAGTAAAAGCCAAGGAATAGATTAGACATATGATAGAAACTGATAAAAAAAAAACAAGCCTTCAATAGTCAAAGCCACATAAGTTAGAGGATAAAGCCACCCATAGATAGCAACACATGAAGAAATCACATGTTGAGGAAGAAAAGGATGGCAATTTTGAAGCATTCATGGCAACAAGAATCATAGTCAAGAGAGAAGAATATGCAAAGCTAATTGTCCCACATTTCTTGTGGAAGAGACTTTATCTACTATAAATATGAAAGCACTCAAGATGATTGATATCTTAAGGAAAGGCCTCCTTCAAAGGCAAGCATGCATGTGTTACTATGGGACCTAACCTGGATGCATCAAATGGACGATGATGTAAGCTAAACTTTGACCAAACCTGCACAAGAGATGATATGGCAAGTTCAAACCTAGTTTCTATGAGATGGCATCACATGGATGATCTGACGATCATCACTATCTCACCAAGTGAAGATGCTCACTAGTTAGTCATAGCGAGATAGTGATGTTGATTTGGAAGGGATGATGTGGCAGTGATGTGGAGTTCCTGACCAACCACAAGGTTCCATGTGGCATGAATTTTGAGGTAAGATGATGTGGTGATTAGTTTGTAAGGATGCACCAGATCACACCACGTGGCACATCCAATGAATGTCGCTACATCACCAAAGGAAAGTTGTAGTGAAGATAACATGGTAACATAGTGAGAAGATGACATGTGTCACTAACACAGTGGATAGGTGGATGAATTAGAGGATGCCACATGACACCCACTATACAGGACCAAACCAATCAGAATGTGCCACGTGTCACCAGTCGTCAAACCAAGTTTGACCCAGATGGAAGATTGAAGGGAATTTCAAGGTTATAAAAATATTTTTTATTTTTTCTTCTATGCACATACTTGCCTTTTTAAGTAAATTTTAAACTTATATCATAGTTTAGACTTTATATTATGCCAAATTTTTGGAATTTTTGCAAAATGCTATGGAAGCCAAGAATGGAGACCTGATTTTCAGAATGCCATAACTTGGGCAATTTTTATCAAAAATTGGCACTTCAATATACCAATGGAACTGGAAGAATCCAAATTTTCCATTTTTTGACAACAATTTTTGCACAAGTGTTCACTAGCTTTAGCTAAACCAATTTTTGATTTCTGGGGCATTGGCAATAGAACAGGCAAATGTGATAATTAATTATCAGAGTTTGTTAGAGGGAAAATTTGATGACTTTTTGGAGCCTAAATGTGGAGAAAAAAAATCTAAAAAGGTTGTATTGGCTTCTTGAAGTAACTTTGTAACTAGTTTTTCACCCTTTACCATGAATTCATCTTTAGCATCAGAAATCAGTTATGATGGCGAATCAAATATTTGAGATATTTCTACCTTGTAGAGGCCAAATGATGTGATCTAATATGCAATTAAAGAGAGAGGGTAGAAAGAGGTTTTTGATCTTCTTGGGAAGGAATTCTGAGTGGACACATGTCATCTTTACAATACATCTGAGAATTCACTTCCTACTAAATTATTCTCATTCTTTCTCATTGTAAGGGTTCCAGTTTTTCACTGTGAGACCATTGTTGGTAGTGAATTTTCAATCATTCTACGAGACCACTTCTTTGGATACAGAACTATGATTCCACCTTCATTCTTTAGCATAGTCTCTCTTGTATGAACAATAGTAGGTAAATACAGATAGTTTAGATCTATTAGGTTGTTTCATGTTTTTCATTTCATGCATATGACTGTATAATTTCAAGAAAATAACACAAAGAGTAGCAAATGGTTGAGTTTTAGTTGAATCTCATCTCCTTTATCAGCTAATTTTCAATGTTTTACAATCTTTGACATAGGGCTTATGTTCTAGTTGTAGTCCCTTAAGGTTGTATATTATTTCATTATTTCTTATAACCCAAGAGGTTATGTAAATGCTTCAGGGAATCAACAGGGTTGCAAGTTTACTGACGAGGATATCATGTAAGAATGGGATTTAAATTAAGCATTGATGTCTATTTACAAGTTAAATAGATAGATCAAATATCTAAAGATACACATATGTCTTAGATATTCATATGTATGTTTGTGATTCATGGATTAGGCACTGGTCAGTTATAGGATCATTAAAGTCTTACTACTGCATATCTGAGGGGTTTTTGAATTCAACATTATTAATCAAACATTCTTTCCCTTTTATGTTGAAGGACCTAAATGATTAACCCTCACTCAGCTTATGAATGTCATAGCTTTGCATTTAGCTACTGTATAACTATGTCATTTCATGAGTCATTAGGAGAAATAAGGGTTTGATCTGCTTAATAGATTTAGGGATATGCTTTTGTACTAGTATGGTATCATTTGAATTTAAGGTTTACCCACCTAGGTTTAGCAAAGCCTAAAGTAGAAGAAGGATCATGCCTTATAGTTGGCCTATTGTCAGAAATGGCATGGTGAAAATAGGAGTTAGCTACCCCTAGATATGTCAGTTTCTAGGTGGGATAATTGAAAACCCTCCAACATTTTCAAACAACAATATGTTCCATCCAACTTTCCTTCATTAACTGAGTTAGATCGATTAACACTCAACTTCTACTAACTTCTCTTTGATGGCTAAGTAATCCTGGTAGACACTGTCTTCTGACTTGGGAAACACTGAAATGCTCAATAGAAATAGGAAACTATTTTCATTGCCCAAGTGAGCTCACCATTTATTGATTGTTAAAGATATGACACTTTGTATAACATCAATGACAATATGCATTTGATCAATAGGACACATTATGCCACCCTAACTTATTTCTACTTATATGATACACATGGTTTTAAGAAAACATATGATTGCACTTGGGATGTTAATCCTTATGTAAAATAACAAATGAATGTAAGAATAGATGCTATCATTTAAGATGACAAAAAGTCAACAAAAGAAGAAAATAGATTGTGTGAGATAGATAGGAGAGTAAAAGAGGGACCTTTCTCCCCAAGTCAGAAGACAAGGAAAATAACTATTATGTTTCTCACAACTAATGAAAATGAGTTCACAAAGAGTAAGCTATAAATGTCACACAGCTAGGAGATAGATAATAGGAATGTAGATGTACTATGTAGAATGATCTTGAAAAAGATACAATTCATCGTAGAAATTTATATGAAGCAGACAAAATGCAATGAATTGTTGAATTTTACATTGTAAATAATAAAATTCACTAGTCTTGTGGATATGAATTTTATGAAACATATAAATGGAAGAATTTTTTTTGTCTATAGTTTGAAGCATAGATCTTTAGTGGGAATGATGGAGATATGAGAATGTTATTTAGGTGGAAAAAAATAGAAATCTAAAGATAACCATTCAATATGAATACATTGATCAAATACAACTGTTTAATTTTGAAATTAAAGGTTCTTGGTATTTCTATAGAATTTTGTAATGAAATACATTATGCGTCAAAAATATTAAATAATTAATGGGCCACCTATTTGTATTAGAGAATTATTGTTAGAATGAAATAGAGGGGATATAGTCAATTTGAGTATGATCCTTATCCTCTAATATTAGATTTATGAAAAGAAGGTCATCATGGTGACCTTTTGCAAAAAGTTCTAATTTTACTTGGGATGTATCTTGAATAGTATTGAATGGTTTGGGTTTATTAATCTCAAAGGATTAATTAGGAAAAGAAAAACATCAAGGATTTTATCCCCTAGTCCTAAGGGACTCTTAGAAGAAGGATAAACATAACTCATTAAGGCCTCATTTATAAAAGAAATATCAATTAAAAAACATAGGATGTGGTTTATCATGAGGAGAATGAATCATATTAAGTACCATATACCTTATTAAGGGTGGATTCATGAGGAAGGGAATAATCCATGTCCTTATCCAATGGTTCATCCCAAAAAGGAGAATAACTTAAGGAAGGAATATTGTGTGGAAGAATGGATACTTTAGAAGAAGAATAATCATAACTAAAATTTGGTTCATGGTGAAGGTGATAATCAAAATTCCTATCCAATTTCTCATCCAAAATAAGATTATCATAAAGGTTAGGAATATTTTATAAATAGGGAATATTGTAGAATAGGTGTAACCATGACTCACTAAAGCTTGTCCCTAAAAGTAAGGAGATGGGAGAATGTATTTTTATCTTACACAAAAATTATTCTATGAAGGAGAGACATTTTAGTAGAAGGATCTATGTCATCTTTCAATATCTTACCCTTTGGAGGGAGATTATTTGAAGAAAAAAACTCTTCTTGTGCTAAAATATTTTTATGTGTGTGGTGATCCTAGGAAGGTGACTATTGTGTGAATTAATGAAAGAAAGAGCCAAATCATTATATGAATAAAATGGAAGATCTTAAATATCTTGAATAAAACTCAAAATTGAACATGAAAATGAAGATAAAAACTCTATTGAAAATGAAATGCAATGACTATGAAGAAATGAAATGCAATGACTATGAAGAAATTGTTTTAAATATTTTTAGATTATTTTAGACGAAATGTAATGCAATCTAAGAATAAAATAGATGTATGATGAAATTTTTAAAAATTTGTTTGATAATGCCAATATAGTTAATGAAAAAATGAAATTTATGTAATCTAAATGAAAATTAGATCCAATAGATTTACTTATAAAATATATCTAAATGAAAATTGAGATCTATCACTAAAATTATAAAGTGAAAATATAAAGACTGATGAAACAGGGAGAATCTAAATACTCAATAAAGAAGGTATGTAAGGTAAGAGTGAGATGTTCACAAAAAATTGATGTGTAAAAAGGGATAGACACACAAATATATGAAAAATAGAAGGATTTCACCATAAAGTAAATATAATTACCGAAAAGGAAAACAGTAATACGGGATCTTCTCAATGTAGAATTTTCTTGGGTTTACTTTTTACTTTCCGTAAGAAAAGGAATAATAATATAATTATATATTATGGAATTAAAAAGAGGAAAATATACTCAACTTGCAAGCTAGTAGAGGTTGAAAGTTCATAATTAAAAATGGACTATCAAACAATAGAAAAAACTTGAACTAGGAAAGATCTAAAATAAGGAGGCTCAAAATTGAAAATCCTAGCATTTGGAGGATTAAATTCAAGCTAAAATTAGAGGTTCCAGATCAATATGGTGGATCTAGGTTAAGTTTGGTTAAGGTCAAGGTTGATGTCATCCTATTTTACACAAAATTATGAGATCTCAAAGTTTACTAGGAACTATAAACCTAGACTTGATGTTAGGAATAAGGTGTCACAACCTTGGATAATTTCTATTCTTATTATTTTTTTTGTAATATGTATTTCTTGCAAATAATTTTGATGTGTCAGCATCTTGAATTGTGTATAAGGATATCATTGCCAAAATGGTTATGGCAGATTCCTATGACACATAAGAGTTATGTCAGGAAGATTCAATGATAGGTGAAGACACGTGGCAATCGATAAATTCGAGCACTATACACGCTATCGCAATAGTGGGGTTCAGGGCATCGCCCTAAAATTTTTTTAGGGTTCCTATTTTCTCAGAGAATGGTAAAACTCTAATATGGTTACCTTTGGTAGTAACCCTAAAGTGAAGCACATGTTATAAGCATTTTTAGGGTTGCAAAGAGGATGTATGCGAGAAAGTGTATTGTTGGTATTGTGAGTTGCTACTGGAGTCTTCTGTTGTCACTATTGAACTTGCATTGCAAGTGTATTGTAACCTTTTGTTGAAGATAATACATTGTGTAGGTTCTGGAGGGGTGGGGTTGTTTTACTGAAAGGTTCTTCCCCACTGGAAAATCTTCGTGTTATGTCTTTCTTTCTCTATCTATTTTCTTTATGCTTGGTTTGTTGTAATATTGTTGTTTACATGATATTGAATCTGTAAGTGTAAAAGATTTTAATAGTATTTGCACCATACTTTTCTTAATAGATTAGTGCAGGAAGCTATTTTCACACTTGAGTTTCCTTACACTTGAAATGTTGATTCCAAAAACTTGTGGATATGTTCCTTGCATCAATAGATGCATATAATTTTCCTTAATGATAGATTTAAAAAACTTGAGTACAGCAAATTAGATCTCCTCCTTAATAGATAACTTTACATTCTCCTAAGAAGAAATAAATTAATTATAGGAGAGGAAAGGAAAGATGAATAATGAAAACAAATGTCATCATTGCTTTCTTGATTGAGAACTCCTCGAATGCACTTGCTTGACCACTTGAGAGTAGAATTTTTATGCCCAAAATATCAAGGCAAAAATACACTGATTTTGTTTAAAGTAAATTAATCCACTATTTTATTACAATTACATTATATAGGATATGGAAAGTTGACAAAGGATTAAAAGTAAGATTTGGTTATTTTCAATAAGATGCAGAACTAACATTCGAACCATACTGTACAGATTCAGAACACTCAAATCAGGGTGTCATGGGAACACCAAGTTTGGGTTGACTAAACCCTAATTTTTAACTAATTCAACCTTAATTTTACCATTCCTTAAGTCACTTTATTAGGTTCACAAAGTTTTATAGGTTCTATTAGGTTATCAAGTTATTTCATATTCATTTGGTGTGTCAGTTCAAACTCCTAGGTGAATTGGTTTCATCATTTCAAAAACTTTGTCTAATTAACTTAATACTTGTTCCAATTAGTTAAAATCATTAAATATTTATTATTATATTATTCAATATGTCTATCTCATAATTTAATTGAATTTTTAAAGTCAATTCGACATTTAACCCTAGTTATCTATCATAACTTTCTACTTGTAGCCATATTCTGATTTAGCCCTAACACTAACCTAGTAAACAAATGTTCTTAGTTATTTATTCAAATTCACTAAATCTATTATATCAATAATAGAAATTCGATTACCAAAATTGATTTAAAATATTTAACATTAAAACTAGGTCTGAAGCATTATAAAACCTCTCCCTTCTTTATTAAAAACAAAACACCTATAATTAACCCTTTTAAAGAGATGAATACACTATAATTTATCAAAGTTGAAATTTAAATAAACAATAATAATAAAAATAATAATTAAATTATAAATTAACTAACATAACTTAATAATACCAACCCACCTAAACAACTCACTAACACATACTACTAGTTTTCCTAAACACCTAACAATCCTCAAACTAACCCTACTAACTAAATCATTTCACTTTCTTTTTAGAACAATTGATTATTTAAAACAAAACATTCATTCAAAAATTAGTTAAATGAATTTAAAATTACTAAAACAATAATTAATTTAAAATATAAACTAATTGAAACATCCTATTCTAACTATCAATTACTAACCACTTCTTATCTATTCCTATCACCTAACCCTACCACTCACTTGGAAAAATATATTTCCTTAGGATATGAGTGGTCTGAAATACCCTTGCATGTGGACCCATGCTTGCAATTTGCAGCCCAAGGTGTAGACTTGGTCTTTGCTAAGGTGGTTACTTATGGCATGTAATAGGAAGGTTTTAAGACTTTTAAATTTAAAGTTTCTTTGTGTTTAAATGAAGGAAGGACTCTTATACTCCATTTAATGCATACAAAGTATCTTAATTCCCTCAAGGGTCAAGATGGTTAGAAAGTGACTTAATCACATTGGTAAAGTGTGCTTATCCATGCAAGAGTTAGAGGAGGAACCATTAGTGAATAAAGGTAAGAGAATTTATATACATTTTAACAAGAATGTTCTAAACTTATCCCTACCATCCATTTTCCCTAATCAATTTGTCATGTCAAATCTGACATGGGGGCATGTGATGAGATTTTTGTAAACCCTTTGAGGCTATCTCAATGCCATCTCAAAGGAAAGGATATTTATAATTTATGATTTAAAGTGTAGTGGGTGAGGGGAGTAAGGTTAGGATAGGATATACATTTCTTTTAAAATTATATATTCGTTATTTAGAGAGGTGTCCAAAGATTTAAAAAGAATATTCAAATAAGATTCTCTATTATTAAAAGGGAATTAATACTTTTTCATACAAAATCCAAAGAACATAAGGTTTCTATTCTGTTAGAAAGGATAGGGTTATCATTGCACCGAAAGATCAACCTATTAATGTCTAATACAACCACTAGACTTATAGAACATAGGAGGCAGTTAAGCCATGTCACAAATCCTAGAGGGGGAGGCTAGTGATTAGTCCAACAATTCCCCCCCTCAGCATTACTTGAGGAGATTCAAACCTATGACCAAGCTCTGATACCAATTGTTAGAAAGGATAGGGTTTTTGTTGCACCATAAGATTGACTTATTAATGTTTGATACAACCACTAGACTTATAGAACATAGGAGGTGGTTAAGCCAAGTCACAAATCTCAAAGGGGAACATTGGTGATTAGTCCAACATTTTCTCATCTAAGTGTTAGTTATTTTTATAAATTTTTAACAAGGCATAAGCTATAATAATGTTTTTTTCATTTCCTAGAATGAATTTGTAAGAACCATTTTGGTGTTAAATTTTGCATTTCAATTAGTAGTGATCTTGAAATAGTTTATACACAATGCACTATAAAGTAACATTTATTTGAATCAAATTTCCTCTAACACATAATCATAATGAATTTCCATAGCTTCATATCACATTATATATATATATATATATATATATATATATATATATATATATATATACAATTGATAATTATGCATTTAGAATAATTGTTTAGCATTACAAGGAGTGTCATAAGAAATTAATAGTGAAATATTATATTTCTACATTCATCCTATACCAATCAATAACAAGGATTTAGAATGAAACCTATTTAACATATCATCATTTCTACTATCAAAATTTATACATCGGGACTATATTTCCTCCTATACAATAACAAATACAATAGGAATATTGAAGTCTAATAGATCCAATGGACATCCAACTTTTCTTTTACAATATGAACAAGATTAATTGGAATCATTACAAGGAGAAGTCTCCACAACAATGAACTCAAGAACACCATAACCATTTTTGAATGCAATTTTGCTCCATTTCAAGATAACATCCAACCAATCTGAAAATTTACATAAAGATAACCATGGAGAGTTCATCTCCCAACCAAGGCCCCTTCTTGAGCTTGGGAGAATCAAAATTGATCAAGTGCCAATCAAATACAATCAAATTGACATACTTAAAAAATAAATCTCATCCAATATTTGCACAATAGGTTCCATTTTGAACCAAGACTAGGGAGAAGGTGGACATTTCAAGGTAGGAGATATCAATCACAGAAATAAAATATATGCCTCCTCCAACGCAAATAATCACAATGAACTTTTTTTATTTCTCTCCTTTGTTGGATACAATCATCTAATTATGTTTTGTCTTTCATGTTACACAAATGTCATATCAATTTTTAGTCTATGCTTACTAAGCTCACTTGGTTAGTAAGACAGTTTTTCTTGTCTACCAAGCATTCCTAGAGATTACTTTGTGAAAACAATGTCTATTGAGCTCACTCAGGTGTTGAAGGAAATTATGGAAGAAAGTAGTGTTAACTGAGTTTTCTTGGTTAATGAAGAAAAGTTGGTTAGAATTAGTGTTCACCAAGTTCACTTAGTTGCCAAAGAATTTTGTAAGTTTTCATTGTTAACCAAGATTCTATTGGTTAACACATGAAATCATGTTAGGACCAGTGTTTACCAAATAGGGTCAACCAATTAAGGATTTTATTGATTTGGGATATGAAGTTTAATTATTTCAAGTATTGATTCTAGCTGACTATGGTAATGTTTATTGGTCATTTTAATTTGTAATTGAGCTAACTTGGTAATCTAGATGGTATAAATGAAAGGTCAAGTTGAGACTCTAATGTGAGAAAGAGTATGCACGTGTATTGATTGATTGAGAAGGAAAGTGTGTGAGTGAACTTGAAGGATGGTTAGATATCCTTGTGAAGTAGCAAAGTTATATTCGACCAAGAAGGATCTAGTATGAATTTGAAAAAAGATCTATAGTCAAAAATTCAATTGCATCTCAATAAGGTCATTTCATTGTTAGTTTCTTACCATTGTAGCAATGATTCCAAAATCTCTTAATAGAGTTGGTTTAGTCGCCAATTATAAATCCTCTAATAAGGTGATAGTTCCATTGAATTTTTTTAAGACCTCTTGCAAGGACACTCCTAATAGGGTGATTAAATCCTCTAACAAGGCCATACCTAGTAGTGTGTTTTGTAACCTTTAAGTAGGTTGACTCCTAACAGAGCTCACTTCAGAAGAGTGAAAAATAGTAACTAGTTACATTGGTAGTTTTTCTCATATTGGGTTTCCAGATTAAATCCTAGTGTATCATGTGTTCATGCTTGCAAGTTAATCATTGTGAATGTTTAAGATTAGTTAAAAGTAAATCACACTGCTTTTATTGAGTTACAACATTTTTTGTGTGTTTACTGAATAATAGCATCAATCAGTTTTATTGTTAACATCCAAGGGATATAAAATATTTTTGTGGTAATTGATTTACACCCCCACCCCCCGCCCCCCCTCTTAGTTACTCCATCTATATTTCCAAAAATTGGTATCAAAGATTTTGGTGGTTGCAAGAAAGGATTCAAGGAGCTAAGCTAAAGATTAGGATGTCTTACAAGAAAGAAATTCCAAAGCTTAATAGAGACAACTTTTCCACATGGTAGGGACTCATGAGACTTCATCTAGATTCGATTGGTGATTCAATATTGAAATACCTTGATGAAGAATACACAACTCCTATTGGTATATTATCTGTTGGACATATTGTTGAGAAAAAGAACCATAACACCATGATGATAGATATTGCATTTGCGCTTAGCTATGAGAAATTTGATGATATCAAGGACCACAAAACTACCTTTGAAATGAGGAATAAGCTAAAGGACATCTATGGTGGTGATGAAAATATGAGAAGAGTCAAAGAAGAAATCCTTAGAGGACAATTTGATCAGATGAGAATGAGAGAAGATGAAAATATTGCCAAATATGTGGAAAGAATCAAAGCCAGTGTTAGTGCAATTAAAGCTTCTGTAGGAGACATCAAAGAATAAATTGTTGTAAGTAAAGTTTTAAAAATATTGCTTCCTATATATGCAATTAGATTATCTACTATTCAAGAAAGGAGGTGTGAAATATATCATAAGATAACTTTGGATACCTTAGTAGGAAGATTGACAACTTTTGAGCTAGATAACTTAGAAAATTATGTTTCAGCTTCCAAGAATATTGGATTTGCATTTGAGGCCAAGCATTCACTTAAGGAGAAAGGCAAGAAAATAAAGGAAATTCAATTAGAAAGTGAAGACGAATCAAAAGAAAGTTCTAATAGTGATCTTGAAATTGTTGAAGCTCTACTTGCAAGAAAATATTCTAGAGGCAAAGGAAAGTACAAAGGTAAAGTTCCTGTAATGTTATTTTCATGTAAAGAAATTGGTCATATTGTTGCCAGGTGCCCAAAAAAAGAAATCAAGGATGAAAAGATAAGTCACAAGTGTATTGGAAAGAAGGATTTCAAAACTCACAAATAATTCAAGGAAAAAGGTAAGAAGACTTGTTTTATGGCTAAAGATTTTGATAACAGTGAAGATGAAATAGTTTACATTATTGTAAAAGATGAATCTCATGATGAAGAAGATAAGATGGCACTTATCTCTCATGTGAGAAAAAATGATACATGAATGATAGATAGTGGATGTTCACATCATATGACTGGTGACAAAACAAAGTTTGAACACTTTGAAGACTATGATGGTGGTAGTGTAAGGTTTGGAAACAATAAACCTTGTTGCATAAAAGGGAAAGATCAAATCTCATTAATCAAAGAATTTGTATGTGGAAATGCCTATTGGTTTGAAGGACTAAAACATAATATGCTAAGTGTGGCACAACTAATCAACATTGGATTCAAGGTGAAATTCATGCATGGCAAGGAAAGACTACTAGATGACAAAGGAAAACTAATTGGATTAAGCAAACAAGCAAAAGGTAATATATTCTATCTTGATCTTGGTGATTACTCATGTCTTATTGCTTAATTTGAAGAAATTTGGTTATGGCATAGAAGGTTATGTCATGTAAATTTTGATAACATGGTGAAAATGAGAAAATTTATGAAAGTGAGTGGCATTCCTAATCTGAAGAAACTAGATGTTGGTTTATGCAAGAATTGTCAGATTGGAAAAATGGGAAACACTAGTTTCAAAAGAAAAAACTATCAATCTAAAGATATCTTGGAAATTGTGCATACTAATTTATGTGGACCTATTGGAATAGAAAGCTATAGTGGAGAAAAATTATTTATTCTTTTTGTTGATGACTATTCAAGAATGATGACTATTATGTATCTTAGAGAAAAGTTAAAAGCATTTGAAAAATTCAAATGGTATCTAGCAAGAGTAGAAAAAAAAATAGGGAAAATAGCAAAATTCTTAAGATCAGATAGAGGTGATGAATTCATCTCCAATGAATTCAATAACTTTTACATTGAAAGAGGAATAAAAAAAAAGGTATCAGCTCCTAGAACTCCCAAGAAAAATGGAATAGTTGAAAGGAGAAATAGATATATCATGGATTGTGCAAGGACTCTAATGATTGAAAAGAATATTGCTATCAAATACTAGAAGGAATCTATCGGCACTACAATTCATACCTTAAACCAAGTATAGTTGAAGAAGGACTCTCCCTATGAGTTATGGTATGGCTATAAACCTAATGTTAGTTACTTGAAAGTATTTGGAAGTAAATGTTATATCTTGAAAGAATCTAGAAAAAGGAAAATTTGATGTGAAAGGTGATGAAGGTATATTCTTAGGTTATTCTTGCAAGAGTAAGAAATTTAGATGTTTGAATTTGTCTACTCATAAAATAATAGAAAGTGTACATGTGAGAATTGATGACTTTACATAAAGGACTAAAGAAGAAAGAAATAAGGAACTAAAAGATTACAAGAGCTTTGTTTACATAAAACTTGATACATTGCTAGACACATCTGTCAATAAGAAGACTTATACTCCTGAGTCTTCCTCAGTCACCAAGTTCCAAGAAGTTCAAACTAAATCACAAGGACCCAAGTCACATTCCAAAGCTACCAAGCCAATGCTTGCTAAGTCTGAGCAACCAGAGCTAAAAGTTGAAATTCAAGAGGATGATAATGCAATTCATTCAAAAGGAAAAGAAAATATATTGGCTAAGTATTTCAGAAGGCATTATGCACCAGATTGGATTATTGGAGATAAATCAAAAGGTACTATGACAAGAAGTAAGCTAAAACTTACATGTTTACTTGCTGATTTTCAACCTAGAAATGTTAAAGATGCATTGGAAAATGAAAGTTAGATTGAGGCTATGAATGAAGAGATAGAGAAAAAAGAGAAGAAAAAAACCAAGACTCTTGTACCTAGGCCTAAAGATAAAAATGTGATTGGGAAAAAATGGGTATTTACGAATAAGTTGAATGAAGATGGTAATGTATCAAGAAACAAAACTAGATTGATATGTAAAGGCTACTCTCAACAAGAAGGCATCGATTATGGTGAAACGTTTGCTCTTGTTGCAAGACTAGAAGGTTTCAAAACCTTACTTGCATATGCAACACATAAAGGATTTGTTGGTGTTTGAAACACTGGAGGGTTTTCAATTATCATCATGAGAATATGACACATCTAGGGGTAGCTAACTCCCATTGTCAACATATCACTTCACACTACCAAAATTATGTACACACGATGGCCTCGGGCCATCGAACTTCAACAAAACTATTTACCTCTATCATATACATAATTCTCATCTGAACTTTCATGAGGTAAACTATTATTTCTTCTCCCATCAGTTTCACCAATCATATTATCATCGTATAAAAAATCACTTGGAAAAAAAAAATCATCACTCTTACTTTCATAATGCATATAAAAACTTGCTTCATTCTCAACCGTTAGCTCATTATGAAAGTTATGATCAGCATGCTTAAACATATCAGATTGAAAGTAAAAACTCTCTTCATTTAATGACTCATGCATGCTATCATTTTCAAATAGGAAGGCTTCATATTCAACTTGGGGAAAAGGATCACACATACCTTGAAAGTGTGTATCCTTATGCATAATTGGATGATATTCAAATGAACACTCTGACTGATACTCACATATGTCATCCATATCAAAATCTGAAAATAATCCATAATCTTCAAATGGTTCTTCACAATTAGAAAATAGAATAGTCTTCGCATTAAAGAGTTCATCATAAAAATCATTGTAAGGTGCATACTAATTTTCAAAAATAACTTCATCAAACACCTTGTCATTTACCTCATCATATGCAACATAATCATCAGTTTCACTATCAAACTTAGAAGAAGAACATTCTAATCTCTTATAGCAGTAAGATAAAGTACCATCATCAAACTCATTCTCAACTAGATCTAAATTGTCCATGTGTTCTTCAAAAAGAGGAATGATAACTCCTTGCAAAGTGCCTTTGTAGACATTAGGACAAGTGATGTGCTGATCAATATCAAACTCCTCACCAAATAATGGATTAGTGAAAATTTAAAACCATCTCTAACATCACTATCATGGACACTTTCAGCATATGAAGAAGAAAAATACAAATTATCACAAGAGGACACACCACCAACTCCGTCAATGAAGCATGCGGAATATAAATCAAAATTACTTTTATTGTCTTCAGGTAGGTGATTCAAATGTCTTGCAAGAAAATCATCATTTATCTTACCAATAAGTGTTGGCATATTAACCTTAGAATCAATAGTATACTGATCATCACTACATGCATCCTCAAGACATTCTTCTCCACAATTAGGTAATATGACCTTATGGATAACCTCTTTGTCTTCATATTGTGTAGACACATTTTCTTCATAACTTTCAATCTCAAACTGATTTACACAATTCTGAAATGGAAACTCTAATTCAGATTTAACAATAGTTCTCATTCCTTTACTAGCAAAAAAGAGTACTCACTTCCGTCATTACTTTCTTCTTCCCAATTTGCATCTGATTCACATGAAGATGAATATGTACTAGCATTTTCCTCTTCTTGACTTGAGTAACAACTCTCATCATTTTCTTTACATGATGCTTCTTCACAATACATTGGATCAGCAACTTCATCGTCACTTGGAAGATGACTTTCAACTTCATCATACTCACATTGATATGATTGTCCTTCAAATTCAGATTTAATAATGTTTTCAACATGATGTAATCTCTCAATAAGATGATTCATTTCTTGCCTATCTTATTGATCAAGAAAATCCATCTCTACTGCTGAAACATTACCAACATATGATCTTAGTTCTTTTGATTGTGACTGATATACATGTGATTTACATTCTTCATCTTGTGTCATCTCTCCATGGAACATTGGATTAGAAATTTCACCTTTATCACTTGATAGATCACTTTTGGTTTCTTCCTCCTCACACTGAGATGAATATCCTTCAACTTCAAAGTTTATGACATTCTCAACCAAAGGCATATTATCAATAGGAGGAGAAACAACTGAATTTATTTCTTGCATGTACAATTCACCAAGTGAACTATCTTTATGTTCTACTATTGTAATACCCTAAACATGTGAATTTAATTCAGCAATAATGGAATCATTTCTTCTTTGCAACAAAGAGACCTCATCTACACATGTTTTTAATTCTAAAAATTCAATAAGATTTTTTGCAATAGTAGGGGTACTCTTTTGCTGATTTGAATTCGAACATTCTATATGACATTGGTTTATGCTTTGCACTTCATCTTGTTAGCAAACATTCCTAGAGAAGTGACTCTTGGTTAAGCCATATTTTATGTTATTCTCAATCTCTATTGTTGTCATGAATGCTTGATGCAAAGTCTTAGGTTCTTTATCTCTCAACAAATAGCTCATCTTCTTATCAAATGCACCGAGATAAACCACTAAAAACATTTGATTATCTGGCTTGTAACTTTATAGAATTTCATTTAAAACCTTTGCAAATCTTATATTAAAATCAGGTACTAACTCACCATTCCTGACTTGGATATTCAAAAACTTATCAAAATAATTAGAGATGCATATTCTTTCCCTGAACTGCTTCATGAAGGCTGATAGTAATTCATCCCAGGATGAAATTGAACATGCTGGTAAAAATGAAAACCAATCCCTAGCATCCCCTTCCAAAGTCTGAACAAACAACTTCATACAAACATCTTCATGAGAAATTTTAAAATCACCAACCAAGTCACTAAACATCTAAATATGATGACTGGCTGAATTTTAATGCTTCCCACTAAACTTATGTAAGTACTTTTTGAGATCATAAGGCATAGTATTTGGGAAACCATGAATACCATTAAAATTTAATGGCATATATTGTTTGGCAGAAACATATCTAAAAATTTCATTAACAGGCTGCATACTAGATGAGATGAAACTCGACATTCTTCAAACTCAAGATTCATTCACCATTAGAAACTTTTAGAATTTATTAATTGCAGTAGATCTGGAGTTCTTTTTACCAATTCAAAACTTCAAACATACTTGGACATATAAAACACTTTTTCTAAATCTACTTTCCACAAAGCATGTTCAATTGTACTAAACCAATCTCCTATTTAATGCTATAAACCATCTGATGGAGAAACTTTCAAAATCTTACTTTCACGTAAATGAGAACACATGAAATTGGAAAATACCTTTCAATATGGATTCCTACAACTACTTCAATGCTACAAATAAAAATAGATTCAAATCTTAACCAGATTTATTAACACTTGCACTGCATCTCATTTCATTCTTTTACCCACAATCAAGAACTTGAAATGAATTCTTCAAGTCTACCTTCCCACTGTTGTTTCCTTTAGAAAACCTTCACATTTTGAAGCACTCATGCAGAAATATACTTAGAGTTACCACTCACCTAGTGAGAAAAGATTTACCAACCTTGCAAAACATAACAAGCTGGTCCAGAATTTACAATAGGTATTTGAGAACTTTATTCAACAAAATGGGAATTTCATATTCTTGACAATGTGAAAGCACTTGACACTGACTTTGAACCATGACAGCAACTTTATCAAAACTTCAAGAGACTTTGATATTACAAATTAATCAATTTAGTCAAACTTCTGTTGTTAATGAATAAGAACACTGGGGCACATGAAACTTCAGCAAGGAAATAAGAAACACCTCTTGAATTTGCTATTTATACAAGGGATTCCAATGATTCTAACAATGAATTTCTTCATAGAGTCCCCAGCGGAGTCACCATCTTGTTGGTGTTTGAAAACACTGGAGGGTTTTCAATTATCCCCATGAGAATATGATACATCTAGGGGTAGCTAACTCCCATTGTCAACATATCACTTCAGACACAGGGACAACTATAAGGCATGACCCTTCTTCTACTTCAGGCTCTGCTAAACCTAGGTAGGTAGACCTCAAATTCAAATGATACCATACCAGTGGAAAAACATATCCTTGAATCTATTAAGCAGATACAAGCCCTTATTTCTCCTAGTAACTCATGAAATGACACAGGTATGCAATAACTAAATGAAAATCTAGAATATTCACAAACTAAGTGAGGGTATTCTATTTAGGTCCTTCAACATAAAATGGAATGAATGTTTAATTGATAATGTTGATTTCAGCAAACCCTCATATATGCAACAGCAAAAGCTAAGTGACCCTATAGCTGATTAGTGCCTAGTCCATTGGGAAAATTCATGGATCACAAACATACATATGAATATCTGAGACATATGTGTATCTTCAAACATAGATCTATCTATTTAACTTGTAAATATACATCTATGTTCAATTTAAATCTCATTCCTACCTGATATCCTCCTCAATAAATATGTAACCCTATTGATTTCTATGAAGCATTTGCACAATTCCTTGAATTATCAGCAACAATGAAACAACATATAGTCTTAAAGGACTACAACTATGATCGAAGCTCTTTGTTTAGAGATTGTAAAACATTGAAACTTGCTAAGAATAGAGACAAGATTCAACTGAAACTTAATCATCTGCTGCTCTTTGCATTATTTCCTTAAAATTATATAGTCATATGCATTAAATGAAAGACATGAAACAACCTAACAGATATGAACTATCTGTATTTATCTTCCTATTACTGTTCATACAAGCACAATTTGTTGAAGAATGTGGTATCACAGTATGGGAACACATCAAAACTAGATCCAAAACCTGGTATCTCAGTAGTGAGTGGTTTTTCTCCAAAGACTGGAACCAACTGGTTTCTTAGTCACAAAAACTAGAACCCTTACAATGGAAGAAAGAAAGAATAATATAGGATGAAGATGAATTCCCGGATTGAATCTGTAGTCGACATCTGTCCACTTGGAATCCCATCTTGTTGAGTTGCAAAACCTCTTTCATCTCTCTACCCAAATGATCTAATTTTTGATTCATCATTACACTGTAACTAACTTCAAAATATCTCAGCTAAATGATGAAATTTGATAACTAAATCCAAACACATGCTAATTGATCAAATTTTAGCCAAAACACCATGAAGGCACAAAATAATTAGATACAAAAGTTACTAAATGTATTTTAGGCATCTTTTCACTAAATCCTGCAACTAGTGATTCAAAACACCTGATAAAACATGCCAACCAACCTATGATAGAAAACCCCTATAGCTAGAAAAGACTATGTTTTGCATAAAAATTGGCTTTGGAATCGGAAAGTTCATCTTCTCCCAATTTCAGCGATATATAATATCACCTATCTGGCCTTCAGGGAACCCCCTGAATCTCATTTTGAAAATGAATCCTTTTGTAGAAACCAAGTCTACACATCCTTTATTTTACAAAAAATTAAAATATTCTAATGTTTATACTTTAGAAAAAATGCCCTGTTTTGCATTTTAAAAAACTAAACATGCATACCCACTTTTGAAAAATAATTTAAAAATAATTTTTTAACTCTTCACATTTTTTCTCTATCCTTCCACTTCATGGTCAACCCTCCATTTGATCGATGCCACATGTCAATTTTTGATTGATTGACTACTGCCAATAGGCACCATGTGTCATTCTCACCTTAGCCCTGGCCCTAATTGGATCACCACCTTGGAATGCACCCTGAGACCACTGCCACATGGCACTCGAGTGCATTCCTGCATTTCTTATTTTCCCCACAACTTTATTTTTTGGGTATGCACAAGTCACAGGATGTGCCACATGGTGACATCCTATGCATCGTCTAAACTCACTCTTGCCTTTTTCTCATTCAATCATGTGTGGGACCCACTACCACGTGTCCTAATTCTGCATTCTTGCATTCCTTAATTAGCTCACAACTTTTTATTGCAAGAATGCATCATCCACAAGATGCACCATGTGGCGCAATCCTATGCATCTAGCCCTTTCTCTACCACATTAGCATGTAAGCACGTTTGTTTAAAATTTACCCCCTTGTCATGCCAACTAGGTAACTAAGTGGGGCCCTTCACATGGGCACTGCCTTTTCAAAAGGCAATGTCTTTAAGAAACTATATCTATTGAGTCAATTGGTATTTAAACTACTAAATGTTTCTTCGCCCACCCAATATGGGATATATCGCTTATCCCTTTGACTATACATAATCTCTAGCTTCCTCGTCATGTGTTTCTCTTGCTATGTTCTATTGGCATGGTTTTTTTACTACTCTCCAGTGCATGGATGTGATCTTCCTTTACCATGGATGCTATACGTTTATGGCATGGGTGCTTAGATCATTCTCGTCTGTAACTCTGAACTGGTGTTTTCTCTTTCTTCATTTCCATTGCATTGATGTTCGCTGGTCACGACTTCTTTGACTATTTTTTTTATGTGGATTACCTTTCATTATTCTCATAGCTAAGAGAGGTAGTCTTTACTACCTATGGCTACTATAGCTATGGCTTCCATGTTTTAGCGTGGGCCTGATCTTTATGGCCTGGGCGTGAGTCTTCTTAATGTGTGGAGACTGCCTTATCTTTTTATTTAAACAATGGCTTCCTTCTATGTTTTACTGATGTACAGGCTTTCTTTAATGCCTCCCCTACCTCATTCAAAATGCCTCCTCTCCAAACACAAAGACTATACCTTCAAATTTGCAGGCCTTCAAACCCTTTCTCAATGTGGGCTCTTCTACTATGCTTTTCTGTCACTGCCAAACTTCATGGGCATGAATGGATTCTTTGTAGGAAAGTTTATAATCTTTAGACTAATCAAGTGATATAGAGAAGATTAGTTGATTCCCATCCATCAGTGCATCCATCCCATAATCCAAAGAAATTGAATTATCTGTGCCTAAGCATGATGTCAAATTCTTGGAAGCTTTTGACTTGTGTTCAAGGGACTTAGAGACTTTTACAAATTTGACAAGTCTCTTGAAGCCTTTTTTCTTCTTGTTGCTTTTCCATCTAGTGGAAATCATGATCATGACCCCAATCCCTACTCCATAACTTAGCCATAAATCACCTTGGGATTGCTAGTAGTGCTCATTAACAATTTTAGGCTCCTTTCAATTGTAGGAAAATGTTGCCAACTTTTCCTATATACTTCATGGTAACTCTCACATATATAGTCCTTGTATAGCTCCCATTCATCTGATGGAATCAGTCATGCTCCAAAGTGGGTCTGGCTATAAAAAAATTCATTTTCAAATGACTGAAGTCTCAAACTAATACATTGAACATCTAATACCAATTTGAATCAGAATCCATCACTGAGACATCATTTTAACTAATTTCATCACTTATCTACAACTTTTGACTTTTTGATAATAGGGCCTCTCAGTTGGCTTTAAAAACTGACCTGGACAGATAACTAGGCTATGAGATCAACAGTACTAAATCTCTATTTCTCATATTCCTACCCTATCAAATCTCATCTCACAAATAATTTGAGATCAAAATATTTTGACTGTCAAAGTTGCTTACTCAGAATTACCTACAAGAAAACATGTTAGAAAATGATAAACTGGGTTTGGATTCGGCTCAGAAAACAAGGCAAATGAGCACATGGGGAAACAAAAATTGGAACACTAGTTCTCTATCATGAGGACATTATGGATCTATAATTTGGGCTAATGAAAAATAAATGGGTGTGAATGGTCAACGGTCAAAGTGGGCTACTTGGATTTTGCAATTTGAAACATTGACAGGATAACGATTTTTGCAAATGGAATTGACTTGGAAAATTGTGTATATGGATTTGTCATGACTTGTAAACTGACACACTTGGAGTATTTTTAGAGGACAACACAAGGGTACAATCCATTTATTCCTACCAATCATAGATACAAAGATATGACATCTAGAACGGGGGTTCCAATCAATCTGCAAATAATGACAACAGTGAAAAGATAGAAATTCCATTTGGAATCACATTTGAAAACTGATCAAATGGATTCATCAAGACTTGAAAATTGAAACATAACAAGTCTCTGATGTTTACAATGCAACACAAAAAGAATTTCAGCATTTTGGTCAACTAGTCAAAAGTTATTAAAGGTCAAACAGGGCTTCCCAGAATTACGTGCAATGTATAAGCATGAAAATAGTAACTGACCAACTTTGAGGGATTCAAAACCTAGTCAAAAAAACTTGAAATGACTCAAAATCTGAAACATAGGTTCTTGGGTATGGATACTAGATATTCCCAAAGTGGCTAATCATGATACATTTCTAGGTGCGAGATATTCAAATGCAAACAAGGCCTCCTGTCCTTGTTTGACACTTGTAAAATGCAAATTAGACATTGGCTCAAAATAGGACTTCGCCAAATAGCTCAAAAAATCAATTTTTCTTCATGGAACACTTAGACAGGCCGAACATAGGGTGTTAGAAACATTAAACACCTTAGGGGGCTCAAATGGACAGTCGGGTATATAGGCATTAAAAGCATTTATAGGGCTCAAATTCTTCAATAGTGCTCAAAATTTGGATTACAATTTTTAGTGCCAATAATGGCTCTATCTGGGGATGCATGCCCCTTGTGGGCATGTCAAGGATTTAGATCTTTGGGAGAAGTAGACCACACACCTGATAGCAAAATACTTCTCTTTAATAGCTTTATTGAAAATAGGGAAACTACTACCACTACCAAAATTATGTACACACGATGGCCCCGGGCCATTGAACTTCAACAAAACTGTTTACCTCTATCATAAACACAATTCTCATCTAAACTTTCATGAGTTAAATGGTTATTTATTCTACTATCAGTTTCACCAATCATATTATCATCGTATAACAAATCACTTGGCAAAACAAAATCATCACTCTTACTTTCATAATGCATATAAAAACTTGCTTCATTCTCAACCATTAGCACATTATGAAAGTTCTTACCAACATGCTTAAACATATCAGACTAAAACTAGAAACTCTCTTCATTTAATGACTCATGCATGCTATCATTTTCGAATAGGAAGGCTTCATATTCAACTTGGGGAAAAGGATCACACATACCTTGAAAATGTGTATCCTTATGCATAATCGGATGATATTCAAATGAACACTCTAACTGATACTCACATATGTCATCCATATCAAAATCCAAAAATAATCCATAATCTTCATATGGTTGTTCACAATAAACAAACAGATTAGTCTTCGCATCAGAGAGTTCATCATAAAACTTATTGTAAGGTGCATACTAATTTTCAAAAACAAATTTGTCAAACACCTTATCATTTACCTCATCAGATGTAACATAATCATCAATTTCACTATCAAACTTGAAAGAAGAACATTCTGATCTCTTACAATAGTAAGACAAGGTACCATCATCAAAGTCATTCTCAACTAAATCTAAATTGTCCATGTGTTCTTCAACAAGAGGATTCATAACTCCATGCAAAGCACCTTTCTAGACATTAGAACAAGTGATGTGCTGATCAATATCAAACTCCTCATCATATAATGGATTAATGAAAAATTTAAAACCATCTCTAACATCACTGTCATGGACACTTTCAGCATATGAAGAAGAAAAATCAAAATCATCACAAGAGGACACACCACCAACTCCATCAACAAAGAATGCAGAATATAAATCAAAGTTACTTTCATTATCTTCAGGTAAGTGATTCAAATGTCTTGCAAGAAAATCATCATTTATCTAACCAATAAGTGTTGGCATATTAACCTTAGAATCAATAGTATACTAATCATCACTGCACACATCCTCAAGACATTCTTCAACATAATTAGGTAATACAACCTTATGGATAACCTCTTTGTCTGCATATTGTGTAGACACGTTTTCTTCATAACTTTCAATCTCAAACTGATTTACACAATTCTGAAATGGAAACTCACATTCAGATTTAAAAATAGTACTCATACCTTTACTAGCAAAAGAGTACTCACTTCCATCATTACTTTCTTCTTCCCAATTTGCATCTGATTCACATAAAGATGAATATGTACTAGCATTGTCCTCTTCTTGACTTGAGTAACCACTCTCGTCATTGTCTTCACATGAAACTTCTGCACAATACATTGGATCAACAACTTCATTGTCACTTGAAAGACAACTTTCAACTTCATCATACTCACATTGATATGAATGTCATTCAAATTCAGAATTAATAATTTTTTTAACATGATGTAATCTCTCAATAAGATGATTCATTTCTTGCCTATCTTGCTGATCAATAAAATCCATCTCTACTACTGAAACATTATCAACATATGAGCTTAGTTCTTTTGACTGTGACTAAGATACATGTGATTTACATTCTTCATCTTGTCTCATCTCTCCATGGCACATCGGATTAGAAATCTCACCTTTATCACTTGACAGATCACTTCTGGTTTCTTCCTCCTCATACTAAGATGAATATCCTTCAACTTCAAATTTTATGACATTCTCAACCAAAGGCATATTATCAATAGGAGGAGAAACAACTGAATTTATTTCTTGCATGTACAATTCATCAAGTGAACTATCTTTATGTTCTACTATTGTAATACCATAAACATGTGCATTTAATTTAGAAATAATGGAATCATTTCTTCTTTGCAACAAAGAGACCTCATCTAGAGATGTTTTTAATTTTGAAAATTCAACAAGATTTTTTGCAATAGCAGGGGTACTCTTTTGCTGATTTGAATTCGAACATTCTATGTGACATTGGTTTATGCTTTGCACTTCATCTTGTCGGCAAGCATTCCTAGAGAGGTGACTCTTGGTTAAGCCATATTTTATGTTATTCTCAATCTCTATCACTATCATGAATGCTTGATGCAAAGTCTTAGGTTCTTTATCTCTCAACAAATAGCTCATCTTCTTATCAAATGCACCAAGATAAACCACTAAACACATTTGATCATTTGGCTTATAACTTTCATGAATTTCATTAAAAACCTTTATGAATATGATATTAAAATTAGGTACTAACTCACCATTCCTAACTTAGATATTCAAAAACTTATCAAAATAATCAAAGATGCTTATTCTTTCCTCGAACTACTTCATCAAGGCTAATAGTAATTCATCCCAGGATGAAATTGAACATGCTAGTAAAAATGAAAACCAATCCCTAGCAACCCCTTCCAAAGTCTAAACACACAACTTCATACAAACATCTTCATGAGTAATTTCAAAATCGCCAATCAAGTCACTAAACAACTGAACATGATGACTGGCTAAATTTTGATGGTTCCCACTAAACTTAGGTAAGTACTTTCTGATAAGAGAAGTAGTCAAAAGACTTAGGATATGGAAATTTAAAAGAAATAACCATAAGTTTTGATGAATGCCTATTTTATATTTGCATGTCAACTTATGAATATTTCAAGAAAATACATGACATGACCATTGCTGGGGTTTGTTCATAGGATAGACAAATATTTTCAAAAAACCTAAGTAGTCTAGACTTAGTTTTTCCTAACTTGCGAAACCATGAATAGCATAAAATTTAATGGCATATATTGCTTGGTAGAAACAGATCTAAAAATATCACTAACAGGTTGCATACTAGATGAGATGAAACTTGACATTCTTCAGACTCAAGACTCATTCACCATTAGACACTTTCAAAATTTATTAATTGCAGCAGATCTGGAGTTCTTTCTACCAATTCAAAACTTCAAACATACTTTGACATATAAAAAACTTTTGCTAAATCTACTTTCCAGAAAGCATGTTGAACTAGACTGAACCAATCTCCTATTTAATGCTATAAACCATTTGATGGAGAAACTTTTGAAATCTTACTTTCATGTAAATGAGAACACATGAAAGTGGAAAATACCTTTCAATATGGATGCCTACAACTACTTCAATGTTGCAAATAATAGTAGATTCAAATCTTAACCAAATTTATTAACACCTGCACTGCATCTCATTTGATTCTTTTACCCAGTGTCAAGAACTTGAAATGAATTCTCCAAATTTGCCTTCCCATTTTTGTTTCCTTCATAATACCTTCACATTTTGAAGCACTGGAGTAGAGATATACTTAGAGTCGCCACTCACCTAGTGAGAAAAGATTTATGAAACTTGCAAAACATAACAAGTTGGTCCAAAATTTACAATAGGTAGTTGAGAACTTTATTCAACAACATGGGAATTTCATATTCTTGACAATGTGAAAGCACTTGAAACTGACTCTGAACCATGACAATAACTTTATCAAAACTTCAAGTGACATTGAAATTACAAATTAATCAATTCAGTCAAACTTATGTTGTTAATGAATAAGAACACTAGGGGACATTAAACTTCAGTAATGAAATAAGAAACACCTCATGCCCTTGCTATTTATACTAGAGATTCTAGTAATTCTAACAATGAATTTCTTCATAGAATCCCCAACAGAGTTGCCATCTTGTTGGTATTTGAAAACGCTGGAGGGTTTTCAATTATCCCCATTAGAATATGACACATCTAGGTGCAGCTAACTCCCATTGTCAACATATCACTTCAGACACAGGGCCAACTATAAGGCATGAGCCTTCTTCTACTTCAGGCTCTACTAAACCTAAGTGGGTAGACCTCAGATTCAAATGATACCATACCAATGTAAAAAATATCCCTGAATCTATTAAGTAGATACAAGCCCGTATTTCTCCTAGTAACTCATGAAATGATACAGATCTATAGTGGCTAAATGCAAATCTAGAATATTCACAAGCTAAGTGAGGGTATTCTATTTAGGTCCTTCAACATAAAATGGAAAGAACATTTAATTGATAATGTTGATTTCAACAAACCCTCAGATATGCAGCAGCAAAAACTAAGTGACCCTATAGCTGATCAGTGCCTAGTCCATTGGGCAAATTCATGGATCACAAACATACATATGAATATTTGAGACATATGTGTATCTTTAGATATGGATCTATCTATTTAACTTGTAAATAGACATCTATGTTCAGCTTAAATCTCATTCTTACCTGATATCATCCTCAATAAATATGTAACCTTGTTGATTTCGATGAAGCATTTGCACAATTCCTTGAATTATTAGCAACAATTAAACAACATACAGTCTTAAGGGACTACAATTACAACCTAAGCTGTTTGTTTAGAGATCATAAAACATTGAAACTCACTAAGAATGGAGACAAGATTCAATTGAAACTTAATCATTTTTTTCTCTTTGCATTATTTTATTGAAATTATACAGTCACATGCATGAAATGAAAGACATGAAACAACCTAACGAATCTACACTATCTAAATTTATGTTCCTACTACTGTTCATACAAGAGAAATTTGTTGAATAATGTGGTATCATAGTATGGGAACACATTAAAACTGGATCCAAAACTTGGTATCTTAGTAGTGACTAGTTTTTCTCCAAAGACTGGAACCAACTAGTTTCTCAGTCATAAAAACTAGAACCCTTACAATGGAAGAAAGAAAGAATAATATAGGATGAAGATGAATTCCCAGATTGAATTTGCAGTTGACATCTGTCCACTTGGAATCCCATCTTGTTGAGTTGCAAAACCTCTTTCCTCTCTCTACCCAAATGATCTAATTTTTGTTTCATCATTACACTGTAACTAACTTCCAAATATCTCATTGAAATGATGAAATCTAATAACTCAATCTGAACACATGCTAATTGATCAAATTTTAGCCAAAACACCATGAAGACACAAAATAATCAAATACAAAAGTTACTAAATGTATTTTAGGCATCTTTTCAGTAAATCCTGCAACTAGTGATTCAAAACACCTAATAAAACATGCCAACCAACCTCTAATAGAAAACCCCTTGTAGCATGAACAAATTATGTTTTGTGTAAAAATTGGCTTTGAAATTGAAAAGTTCGTCTTCTCCCAATTTCGGCGATATATAATATCACCTATCTGGCCTTCAGGGAACCCCCTAAATCTCATTTTGTAAATGACTCCTTTGGTAGAAACCAAGTCTACACATCCTTTATTTTGCAAAAAAAAAAAAGGTTCTAATGTTTATACTTTATAAAAAATGCCCTATTTTGCATTTTAAAAAACTAAACGTGCATACCCACTTTTGAAAAATAATTAAAAAACTATTTTTTAACTCTTCACATTTTTCCTCTATCCTTCCACTCTGTGGTCAACCATCCATTTGACCAATGCCACATGTCAATTTTTGATTGATTGACTACTACCAATAGGCACCATGTGTCATTCTCACCTCAGCCCTAGCCCTGACTGGATTGCCACATTGGAATGCACCTTGAGCCCACTGCCATGTGGCACCCGAGCGCATTCTCGCATTTCTTATTTTCCCCACAACTTTATTTTGTGGGTTTGCACAAGCCATAGGATGTGCCACATGGCAACATCCTATGCATCGTCTAAACTTTCTCTTACCTTTTTCTCACTCAATCATGCATGGGACTCACTGCCATGTGTCCTAATTTTGCATTCATGCATTGCTTAATTACTTCGAAACTTTTTATTGTGGGAATGCACCGTCCATAGGATGTGCCACATGGCACAATCTTGTGTGTCTAGCCCTTTCTCTACCACATTAGCATTTAAGCGCATTTGTTTAAAATTTACCACCTTGTCGTGCCAACTAGCCAACTGAGTGGGGCCCCTCACATGGGCATTACCTTTTCAAAAGGCAGTGTCTTTAAGACACTATACCTATGGAGTCACTTGGTATTTAAACTACTAAATCTTTCTTTGCCCAACCAATATGGGATATATCACTTATCCCTTTGACTATGTGCTGCAGGAGCACCTAGGAAATATGCCAAGTTTCCTAAATCATTTTTGGCTTGTAGTGGTCTTGGCTAGACCACATGAATAAGGGCTATGGGATAAAGCCCCAAGTGTGTGATTTGTGTTTGTAAATAGGTTTTTGTTGTGTTTGAGTTTCCAAGTTGCTTCTATGTTGGCAAAATTGCTTAAATTGCTTGTTAGAGCCTAGAATGGTCAAACACTGACCAAGACCCCAGGAGGATGGGAAACATGGAAAATATGTTAAAAGTTGTAATTACATGGAAATAGGTTCATTTAACCATGTTTGAGGTCATGGAGCCATTAAATGCACAATAGTGCAAAAGTTGCACTTGGCAACTTTGCAACTTTGCAAAGTTGCTTGACAACATTGACAAAAAGTGCTAAAACTTTATAAGGGCTTCAAGAATCAGTTGGAAACCTATGGGATCTATTGATTCATGTGGGTAAGAGGTATTTAAGACCAATCCAAGTTAGTTTGAGGGGGGGAATATGCTTTTGTACGAATTTTGGCATTGGAATGAAGAGCAAACTGAGCATTTTGATGACAGTTTTCTGATTTCACCCTTCATCCACACCTTTAATGGATTGATAGGGTTTTTGTTTTTATGTGATTTTATATTGTATGGAATTTAGATGCTTTGGTAAAGATTAGGAGTTTTTTTGATCAGTTTCATTACTAGTTTGAAAAATCTTTTTAAAGTTGCCAGTTCGCTGGTCTGTACACAACAATCAGCAAAGAAATCTCTATAACTTGAATTCCAATGGTGGAAACATGATGGCCTTTTGGAATCAAGTACTAGACTTTATAAACAATGTAAATATGTATTTTTGTCTTGTTTTTCAGAGGTTTGTTGTTTTTTCCAAGAGGCCCTAGGCGAGTTTGCATACCCGGCTAGGCAATGAAATCAGCAAATAAGTGTTTGAAAGGGGCATAGAATGGGGTGTTGGGTGCAATAAAAATTCATGGAAGGAAAGAGTGGTGAGTGAAGGAAGTTAATTCCAGGAGTTCAGTCATTTAGAGTCCATTTGAGTGGTGGAAGGAAGAACTCTCTATATTCCTGTTCATACAAACAAGAAACCCTTGTAAATAGACATATTTTTTGGAAATCCCTTGTACGGATGACTTGGGTGTTGCAGACCTGAAAAATCTTCAAGGGGAGCCAAAAGGGTATGCAAATAATAAATTTTTTAGAGTACTTCTTAAGATTTTGAGGTTCAATAAGCCAAAAATCAGTTTTGGAGGCCAAATTTTGTTATTAGTCTTGGTAGCCCTCTTAACTATGCAATCTTCAAATCGATTGGAAACCCAATACTCCAATTCACTTAGTGATCCTAAAAAGTATTGAATGAGACCTAATACAAGCCTTGGAATTCAATATAGCCAAGAATGCACTCCTGGAAGCCAGTTGTCAAGAACGGTGCAATGAGAGCACTAGGGAGACCCCATGGTGAAATAGAGTTTTGAGTTGATTGGTGAGGATTAGTGTAATAAGGGAATAGAGAGAAGATTCCCTTGGAGTAGGGTATAGGATAAATACCCTAAGAGGCTAGGAGAAAGCCTAAAGTGAGTTCTAGTAGTTGAGGCTAGAACCTTGTTCAAGATCCTCCCCATCACTATGTGTAATCTCTAGCTTCCTCCTCGTGTGTTTCTCTTGCTATGTTCTATTGGCATGGTTTTTTTACTACCTCTCTAGTGCGTGGGCGTGATCTTCCTTTAACATGGATGCTATACATTTATGGGGTGGGTGCTTAGATCATTCTTGTCTACAACTCTTAACTGGAATTTTCTCTTTCTTCATTTCCATTGCATTGGTTTTGGTTGTTCACGGCTTCTTTGACTGCATTTTTTTTAATGTGGATTTCCTTCCATTTTTCTCATAGCTGTGAGAGGTAGTCTTTATTGCCTATGGCTACTATAGCTAAGGCTTCCATGTTTTAACATGGACTTGATCTTTATGGCCTGGGCGTGAGTCTTCTTAATGCGTGGAGACTACCCTATCTTTTTATTTAAACAATGGCTTCCTTCTATGTTTTTCTAATGTGCAAGCTTTCTTTAATGCCTCCCCCACCTCATTCAAAATGCCTCCTCTCCAAACACAAAGACTATACCTTCAAATTCATAGGCCTTCAACCCCTTTCTCAACATGAGCTCTTCTACTATGCTTTCCTGTTTCTTCCACACTTCATGAGCATGAATGGCTTCTTTGCAGGAAATTTTATAATCTTGAGATTGATCAGGTGATATAGAGGAGATTAGCTAATTTCCATCCATCAGTGCATCCATCTTATAATCCAAAGAAATTGAATTATCTTTGCCTAAGCCTGATGTCAAATGCTTGGATGCTTTTGACTTGTGTTTAGGGGACTCAGATACTTTTGCAAATTTGACAAGTCTCTTGAAGCCTTTTGTCTTCTTGTTGTTTTTCCATCCAGTGGAAATCATGATCATGACCCCAATCCCTACTCCATAACTTAGCCATAAATCACCTCGGGATTGCTGGAAGTGCTCATTAACAATTTTAGGATCCTTTCAACTGTAGGAAAATGTTGCCAACTTTTCCTATATACTTCATGGTAACTCTCACATATATAGTCCTTGTATAGCTCCCATTCATCTGATGGAATCAGTCAGGCCCCAAAGTGGGTCTGGCTAAAAAAAAAAGATTGTTTTCAAACGACTGAAGTCTCAAACTAATACATTGAACATCTGATACCAATTTCAATCAAAATCCATCACTAAGACATCATTTTACCTCATTTTGTCACTTATCTACAACTTTTGACTTTCTACTAACAGGGCCTATCAACTGGCTTTAAAAACTGACCCAAATAGATAACTAGGCTCTGAGATCAACAATATTGAATCTCTATTTCTTATATTCCTACTTTGTCGAATCTCGTCTCACAAAGAATTCGAGATCAAAAGATATTGATTGTCAAAGTTGCTTACTCAGAATTACTTGCAAGAAAACATGTTAGAAAATGATAAATTAGGTTTGGATTTCGCTTGAAAAATTAGGCAAATGAGCACATGGGGAAATGAAAATTGGGACACTGGTTCTCTATCATGAGGACATTATGGATCTACAATTTGGGGTCATAAAGAATAATTGGGCACAAATGGTGAACGGTCAAAGTGGGTTACTTGGATTTTGCAATTTGAAACACTGAAAGGATAATGATTTTTGCAAATGGAATTGACCTGAAAAGGTGTGTATATGGATTCATCATGACTTGCAAACTGACACACTTGGAGTACTTTTAGAGTACAACATAGGGGTACAATCCATTTAGTCCTACAAATCATAGATACAATGATATGAAATCTAGAACAAGGGTTTCAATCAATCTGCAAATAATGACAACAGTGAAAAGATAGAAATTCCATTAGGAATCACATTTGAAAACTGATCAAACAGATTCGTCAAGACTTAAAAATTGAAACATAACAAGTCTCTGACATCTACAATGCAATGCAAAAATAATTTCAGCATTCTAGTCAACTGGTCAAAAGTTATTACAAGTCAAACAGGGCTTCCCAGAATTATGTGCAAAGTGTATAAGCATGAAAACAGTAACTAACCAACTTTGAGGGATTCAAAATCTAGTCAAACAAACTTGAAATGACTCAAAATCTAAAACATAGGTTCTTAGGTATGGATACTAGACATTCCCAAAGTGGTTAATCATGAAAAATTTATGGGTGCAAGATATTCCGATGCAAACAAGGCCTCCTGTCGCTGTTTGACACTAGGGTAAAATGTAAATTAGACATTGGCTCTAAACAGGACTTCGCCAAACAGCTCAAAAAATCAATTTTTATTCATGGAATGCTTAGACATGCTAAAAATAGGATGTTAGAAACATTAAACACCTTAGGGGGCTCAAATGGACAACCAGGTATATAGGCATTAAAAGTGTTTATAGGGCTCAAATTCTTCAATAGTGCTCAAAATTTGGACTACAATTTTTAGCGCCAATAGGATTTAAGATATATCAATTGGATGTTAAATCTGCATTTCTCTATGGTATTCTTGATGCAGTCTACATTGAACAACCATAAGGTTTTGTTGATCCAGACAAAAGGGACATGGTCTACAAATTACACAAAGCATTGTATGGTCTGAAACAAGCCCCTAGAGCATGGTATGAAAGGTTGCATAACTACCTTATACATATTAGTTTATAGAGAACTAATGATAAAAGTAGTTTGTACATCAAGGAAGGACTAAAGAACAAGATTGTATTGGTAGAAATATTTGTGGATGATACTTTATTTATAGGGAATGATGACCTATGCAAAGAATTTTTAGAAAAAATGAACAAAGAGTTTGAAATGTCTATGTTTGGTGAGATTAATTTCTTTGTTTGACTTCTAATATAGTAGAGAAAGAATGGTATCTACATCACTCATTCTATGTATATCAAGGATATACTCAATAAATTTGGCATGAAAGATTCAAAACCAGTTGGAACCCCCATGTGTACTGGATTAAAGCTTATGAAAGATGATGATTCAAAAGAGGTAGATCAAACCCTATATAGATCAATGATTGAAAAATTATTTTATATAGTTCATGCAAGACTTGATTTTTCTCTTGCAGTTGGTATAGTGGCAAGATTCTTGACAAAACCTAGAGAAAATCATACAATGGCAATCAAAAGAATCTTGAGATATTTGAAAGGTACTAAAGACTATGGCTTATGGTATAAAATTGGAGGAAATATGGACCTAAAATTATTTAGTGATGCTAATTGGGCAGGAAATATTAATGATAGAAAGAGTACAAGTGGTGGATAATTATTTCTTGGTAGAAGGTTGGTATCTTGGACAAGCAAGAAGAAAAATTGCACATCCCAATCTATAGAAAAAGTAGAATATGTTGTAATAGTGGTGAATTGTTCTAATATTGTTTGGTTTAAACAATTATTGGAAGGCATGAAAGTTGAGATCAAAGAACTAGTTGTCATATTTTGTGATAATACAAGTGCAATTAACATATCAAAGAATCCAATGATGCACTCCAAAACCAAGCATATTGCTATAAAATGTCATTTTATTTAAGAGTTGGTGTAGGATAAAGAAATTAGATTGGAATATGTCTATATAAAAGAAAAAATTGTAGATATATTTACTAAGCCATTACCTAAGGATGCATTCTTGTATCCAAGAGATAGGCTAGGGGTCACTCCCCTATCTAAAGCTCACTAAACAAAGTTTTAGTGATGCATCAATATGAACCTAGTTGAAGATCTATTAGTTGATGCAACATAGTCAAGAGAACATTGCATATGAATTAGTACTCAAGCTACATTGATGCTCATTTGGTACATGTTGTCTTTGGCATGTGTTGTCAAAGAGGGAGAGTTTACTGTCATATCTTCCTAAAAAAATTTTTGAGGAAGAAGCTATGCAACACCTTCATAGAGGGAGATTGCTACATAAGAGAAGCTTGTGGTATAAAAATATAAGAGGGATAAAATTTCTATCATAGAAAGTCGTGTTCTCAAATTCATTGTGCTATGATATGTTGTGTTTCCATCAATGCCAAAGAGGAAGATTGTTGGATACAATTTTCTAATTGTGTGTTCTCTTTTATGTTACACAAATGTCATATTAGTTGTTAGTTTGTGCTTACCAAGCTTACTTGGTTAGCAAGATAATTTTTTGTGTCTACCGAGCATTTCTAGAGATTACTTTAAGAAGATAGTGTCTATCAAGCTCACTCAGGCATCGAAGGAAATTATGGCAGAAAGTAGTGGTAACTGAGTTCTCTTTGTTAACAAAGAATGGTTGGTCATAATCAGTGTTCACTGAGTTCACCTGGTTGCCAAAGGATTTTGCAAGTTCATAGTGTTAACCAAGTGTCTGTTGGTTAACAAAGGAAATCATGTTAGGACCAATGTTTACCAAGTAGGGTCAGCCAATGAAGGATTTTATTGATTTGGGATATGAATTTTAATTAGTTCAAGTATTGATTCTAGCTAACTATGGTAATGTTTATTGGTCATTGTAATTTGTAATTGAGGCGATTTGATAATCTTGATGGTATAAATCAAAGGCCAAGTTGAGATTCTAATGTGAGAAAGAGTATGCAAGTGTATTGATTCATTGAGAAGGAAAGTGTGTGAGTGAACTTGAAGGATGGTCAAATAGCCTTGTGGAGTAGAAAAGTAATGTTCAATCAGGAAGGATCTAGTATGAAGTAGAACAGAGATCTAGAATCAATGATTCAGTTGCATCTCAATCAAGTCATTTCATTGTTAGTTTCTTACCATTGTAGTAGTGATTTCAAAATCTCTTAATAGAGTTGGTTTAACAACCAGTTGCAAATCTTCTAACAAGGTGACAATTCCATTGAATCATCTTAAGACCTCTCGCAAGGCCACTCCTAATAGGGTGATTAAATCCTCTAACAAGGTCACACCTAACAATATGTTTTGTAACCTTTTACTAGGTTGGCTTCTTAATAGGGCTCACTTTATAAGAGAAAAAAATAGTAACTAGTTACATTGGTGGTTTTTTCCATATTGCATTTCCACATTAAATCCTGATGTCTCAAGTGTTCATGTTATTTCTATTATGCTTGCAAGTTAATCATTATGAATGTTCAAGATTAGTTAAAAGTAAATCACACTGCTTTTACTGAGTTACAATTTTTTTTGTGTGTTTACTTAATAACAACAACAATTAGTTTTATTGTTAACATCCGAGGGATCTAAAATAATTTTGTGGTAATTGATTCATCCCCCCTCTCAATTACTCCATCTATATTTCAACAATACTTATCTCCTGAAACAAAAATTAGTTTGTATTGACAAGTAAGGGTCCATAACACCTTATTTTCTCTCTCTTCTCATCGTGAGGAGAGACTCTCCACTAACCTAGAGTCCAACTAAGGCCCTCCTCTCATACATGGCCACTTCTTCCCTATCTAAGGGTGAGTAATGCCAACACACCCTTAATAGTTTTCCCCACAAAACAAAAAGGAAAACCTGAAAGGAAAGAAAATAGAAAACCCAAAAATATCTCATCCCTCACATGTTACACACAAACATAAAAAAAACACATGCAAGAGGTTTACATAAGAAAGCATTGAATAGTGCACGAAGAACAAAGTCATGAAGAATCCTACCTTCACAAAGGTTAAGGAAATATATAGTTTTGAGATGAGCTAATTTTCCTTCCTCTTCAATTTCAAGCTTGAATCTCTAAATGTAGAGAATGGGTGAACACCCTTCAAATCTCAAAATGGCCACTAAATGGGATTCTAAACTCACCCACCTAAAATAGAAATAAATCTAAACTTGATGTAAGCCTTCTAGGATCTTCCCACTTGATCCTAACATCAAGACAACCTTTTAGGAGAAATGTAAACTTGAAAAACCTCATGGAGATGTTCAACTTTTTCCCTAAAGGGAAGATGATATATTTAAGGGGTCATGAATCCTATTAGGAAGTTCTAGAAGGGTGGAAATTAATTCCAACCTATACACACACACGCACACACACACACCCCTTAGGAACTTGGATTACTTTAAATTTGGCCTCTAGGATTAATCTAGGACCTACATAATTGGCTTGAAATATTTGATATTTTATAACCTTAAGAATGACACCTTTCCACTAAATAATAATTAGGATAACTAATCTAGGTTACCAACTAATTAGTCTTTGATTAGAAACTTAATCAATTTTGGATTAATGGGTTACTTTGCTAACCCTAATTAACATGCTACTACACATATACAAATTATGAGTGTCAAGTGACCATAAGATTCACTATTACATAGCATTAAACACCTTACAAAATACAAAATGATACACACATTCATATTATGATACAAAATTTCCAATAGTGGCATGTTGTGATGGTTAAGTTGTTGTGTTGTTATCCTTTCCATCAAGGTTCAAATCTCATGGGGATGAGGTCCTCTGTTTGTGGCCTCATTGGTTCATAGCTCCAGGTCAAAGCATTTACCCCTCTTTTTTTAAAAATAAAATAAAAAATATTATGATACAAATAAAATACTAGACAATGAGGTTCAAATCATAAGATTGGATTCAACCTTAGCCTTATAGTTTGCACATAGGGTCAATTACCAATTCTCCAATAAATTATATGGTTAATAATCCTTCCCACTCAATTCAAACATTGGTAATTTGATAACATATTATTCATATATTTAAACCAAATTCCATAATCACATTGATCAAAAAATCAAGCTTTCATTTAAATAAACATTTCTCATTTATGCACACATATTTGATCATCACAATTTCATAATTAAAGTAATTTCAAGAATAAAAGTCAAAACGGTTGACTATACAAGGAAGGAAAAGGATAATATTTTGCATTCAAGCTAGGAATCAATGAAAATTAACCTTCCAATTAAGGGAGATCTTTGGATTTACCTTAGATAAGAGTTTACATAATTGCCTACCTACAAGTATAATCTCCTATGTAGAAGCCCTAAATCTAAGAGATATTGGGGGGTCTACTGAAGCAAGTTGAATTATGGAGGAAAAATGGTTAGAAACACATTTAAATCATGGTTTTCATGATTAGAAGAACAAATAGAGAGTCATTCATAGAAATTAATATCAACTTAGAGTTTTGAGAAGTATTGGAAGAGCCAAAAGGACATTGATTGAATTGATCAAATTTTATATGAGGTTCTAATAAGGCGAGCCATGATAAGGAGGGCTACAATGGTCTTACAAAGATAGTGTGCACTTTTTAAGAAGGTAGATTTATTGTTTTAATTTTTAAATGTCATCTTTATGGAGTTGATGCAAGATTTCACTATTTAGGAGTTTATTGAAGTTGTGAACATGACTATGATGAAACTGATGTATATTATACATGCAAGTTATAAGGATAACCAAAAGGTTTAATAAGTTTCACTTTGGAATTTATAGTTACCTTTTGCATTGTTTTCAAATGGGGAGATATGTATAAAGGAGATGAGATCTAGAAAGGGAAGATCTAGTAAGATGGAGAGAGAGAGAGAGAGAGAGAGAGAGAGAGAGAGAGAGAGAGAGAGAATTAGTGAGACAGATTATGTCAAAAGGATGAATATGGAGAGAATCATGTGCAATATATGCAAAGGGGGCATAAATTTCTAAGAAGAAGAAGATAATTTTAGAAGTTTTTTTGAACAAAAAGAAGTTCATATCCAAAGGGGAATAAATTTTGAAGAATATTGATGTTGCTAAAGATACAGAATGGGATATAGAGAACCTGATGGTGAAGTCAACAAGCTAAAAATTTGTATTGTTGTAAATGCATACATTTGATTATCTTATATAATGTTTTGTAATATAAAATCATATTTTATTTGTTTCCATCAATGCCGAAGAGGGATATTGTTAGCCCCAACTGATGATGTAATTGGCAATGCTATGAATGTATGTAAATGAGTCATATTAGTTGTATTGTCATTAATGTCAAAGTATTAATTTGATAGACATTATACTAACTTGGTAGAGTTTCATATCATTTGATTGATGAAGAGGATGTGAAGAAATTCTCTTGATGATAGATTTGATATGTATGGTATTCAATGCAAACTTGAATTAGTTTGACATTTAATGTAATGCTAGTTTGATTATTTTAGAATCATTTAATATTGTAATGTAATGTGATGCACTAGCTATATTGAGTGATAGTGTGAAAGAAGGAAGACAATGTTCACCAAGTGACTACAATGTTCACCAAAAAATTAGAAAATAAAAGTTGGAAGTTTATTATTAACCAAGTAAGTTTAGAATTGATCGAGTGATATATTACCCACATAAAATATTATGAGCACTGAATATTGAAAAAAGGAATAAGTTTGTAAATATGGAATTTGAGGCCAACTTTTGCTAGAAATAAAGAATGTTCTAGATGTTAAAAGGAATGAGTCAAAGTTTGATACAAGATCTATCAATGGAGAAACAAAATGAAGATGTGATTATGGGTATTCAAGAAGGATAAAGATGACCACAAAGTTCTATTAAATTTCTCTTTCTTGATTGTGTAGATTAATTGTATTTGGTATGAATCTAACATCAAAAGTCTTGATTAAGAGAAAAAAATGGAAAAAAATGGATGCAAGGAGACTAATTTATAATGACTGGTTGAGTAAGTTTATGGTTACTAGTTGGGGATTGAATTTTAAGAAAGGAGATAAAAGAAGAAAAGTTGTTGAAGTTGAAAGAAGAAAGGTAAACCAAGAAAATAAATTAAAAAGATCATAGTAGAGATAAGGAAGTAGTGAAAGAGAAAAGGAGTGAATCAACCAAGAAAGAGATCAAAGGATAGAGATAGAGAAAGAGATCAAGAAGAAAATATATTAGAAAAAGTAAAGTAGTGCTAAATCTAAAAAATCAATTTGTACTATTTCTTTCTAATCATTGTAGCAAGAAAAGTTCTTAATTGAGTAGACCTAATGATTCTATGAAATCCTATATGGTAACATCAAATAGTGGTGTTTATATATCCTTTATAGTAAGCCACTCTTTATATAGACTCAAGGAGTGATAAGGTCTAGATGATCTTTTGGTGTAAATCCTCTAACCAAGTGACTTTCATATCAAAAACTAAGGATCAAAGCACACACAAAAACACTATTTTTTTTTTTTAATAAAGAAGTGTTTGAAATATAAGAGGAGTAACTAAGATGGGAGGGTTGAATCAATTACCACAAAATAAAATCCAATATCCCTTACAATGTCAATATAATTCAAAGACCAATACTCTACTAAAACTGAAATACTATTGTAACTCAGTTAACATAGGAACACTCAGTTTACACTAAGAATTACTATCACTTGGTAAACACTAAAATAATCACTTATTAAGATTTTTAGTGTGTTTAAACTTAACTAACTTAGTCAAAAAATCATAAAGAAAATAACATGAATATAACGAACACCATGATTTAATGTGAAAACCCAATTTGGGAAAACCACCAATTGCAAATAGTTACTATTTTTCACTCTTCTAAAGTGAGCGTTGTTAGGAGCCAACCATATTAAAAGTTACAAAACACACTATTAGGTGTGACCCTATTAAAATATTTAGTTGACTCTATTAGGAGATTTGATTCACTTCTAAAATTATTAGAGAGTAACAATGACTTGATCTGATTGTTGATGCAATTATCTTCGCTGATTTCATATCTATTTTCTAGCTTGAATACTTGATCCTCCTTGATCAGATTTTCTTTTGCATCTTTGTCAACTCCGATATTTTGATATCCTTCTAATTCATTTCCTTGATTTATCTTTTCAATCCCATACTTACTCACAATCCACTCGTCAACATGACCTTATATTTATATATTTTATCTTATCAAGTCAGCTTGAACCTACTTTCAAACAAATGAAATTCATCCCATGAGTTGGCTAGAACTAACCAAAAAAATGGTTAGATCCAATATGTTGATTTAAAAAAAATCCTTCATTAGCCAACCCAACTCAGTCAACACTAACTCAAAAAATAATTTCTTTTATACTTTCTTTGGTAACTGAGTGATCTTAGTTAACACTAGTTCTATGTCAACATCCTTTGGTAATTGAGTTAACTCGATTAACAATGGTTATGTATTTTCATGTCTTCAATGCTCAACATACATAGGAAACTTTGTTCAATTCCTGAGTGAGCTAAGCTAACATGGATTTCTTGGTAAAATACTTGACATTTGTGTTAGATCAAAGATAATATATAATTCAATGATTGTATTCAACAATCTCCATGTTTGGCATTAATGGCAACACAAAATGTCATGCTACAAATAAATTTTAGAGAAAAAAATAGAAGAATAATATCATTACTTTCATTTTGATTCTCATCCATGATAACTCCCTCTAACAATGTGAATAGCCTCTGGTATCAATCTCTTTCATTCCTCTGATTGCTTTAACTACAATTTCCCCAAGTGATAGAAAACTCTCCTCTTTGACATCTGATTCAAAAAATTTAAATTTTGATATGATAAACTCTTCCTCTTCATTGATATAAAAATTTCTCTTATATGAAAATTCTCCCTCTTTGCCATCTCAGGCCAAAGAAAACAATAAATGTAGTTTCCATGTAATTGATGTACTGCTCCATATGCAATCTTCTTTGTCAATACTATATCAACTTGTATACTGTTCAAATTTTTTGGTTGATGCATCATTAAAATCTAATTAGTGAGATTTAAAAAGGAGAATGACCCCTAGCTTACCTCAGATGCAAGAAAAGGGATGAATAATTAGGGCCAAAAGGCTCACCCAACTATCCTAACCACCATGCAAGAGTTGACACAATGGAAGCAAACACAATGAACAAAAACCAAAGGAGGAAGAAGAGAGAAATAATTTTATTAATTCATCAAAACATCTTCATACATGCCTAGCTATAAGGCCTTCTAGGTTATGGCCAATTACAAATACATTCACATTCAAAGATCCAACTACAAATTTGCACTTTTAGTTTTTCTCCCCCAAGATTCCTCTTTCCAAAAACTTGCCTAACTCTAACCCTAAATTCTCTATATATACTTTCCAAAATGGCTAATAGATTATTCTAGAACATTACATAAGAGGAAGCCAAACCAACAATGGTTTGGACACATCCCAAGAAAAGATCTTAACATAAATTTTGTGTTCAACATAAATCGCACAAGTCGGCTCAAAGAAATCATGTCCAAATGCTGACACTCGATATTCACTAGATAACTCACCAAATACTAGAAAATTGGGATGCAACATCAACTAGAAACTAGCAACTCAGCAACAACTAGGAACTGGCAACTTGTCATCAGCTAGAAACTAGCAACTTGACATCAACTAGAAACTTGCAACTCGACATCAACTGAAAACTAGCAACAATTGGTAGAATGAAAAAAAAGTGAAGGGTTACAAGGAAAGCCGAGATGTTTCTTAGAAATGATTCTCCTAAATCATGTAAGTGTCACCACCTAAGCTAAATCCAACTCATATTGAGAAATCCATGTAGCATCTTCAACTAGTCTATTCTTCCACTTCACCAAATATTCATAGTTTTCTTTTCCTCTTGTTCTCTTGCCAACTCTTTGATCCAATATCCATTAAATTTTTTCAATTTGCTTCTTAGGATAATCATCAGGCACAACAACTTCATCATCTAACTCATGATACTTATATAGATCAACAATATTGAATATAGGAGATATATCTGTGTCATCAGATAACTCAACTTCATAAGCATTATCACTGTCAAACTTCTGGAAGATATTGCAAATTCAAAATTTCTTCATCTTCAACTTACTATATTTTCCAACTAAGAATCTTCCTTTCTTTAGATGAACCATCACCTCATCAACAACTTGAAAATCATGGTGTCTTCTAGACTAATCAACATTTTCCTTATACATCTAATTACTTTGTTCCAACCTCAACTTCACTTCCTTATGTAAAGACTCCATAAAATCAACAAATTTGTCTCCTACAATGCTTCTCTTTTCTTTACTAGCAACATCTCTAAAATTTGATAAACCTCTAGGTTGCATTCCAATAACAATCGCAAAAGGTGTTTTCCCTATACTCCTATTCACAAAATTGTTAGATGTAAATTTAGCTTGTGCCAATATCATCTCTCAATTACTTGGCTTATTCCCAACTAAACATCTCAGCAAATTCCCTAAGCTTCTATTCACAACCTTTGTTTTTCCATCTATGTATGGATTGGATGTAGAACTAAACTTTAATTCTATGCCCATCTTATTTCACAAAGTCTTCCAAAAGTAACCAACAAACTTACTATCTCTGTTAGAAATAATACTTCTTGGTAATTTGTGCAATCTCACAATCTCTTTAAAGAAAAGTTTAGCAACATGCTCTACATCTGATGTCTTCTTACATGGTATGAAATGAGCCATCTTATAAAATCTATCCACAACAACAAATATGGAATCATACCCATTCTCTTTCTTAGGCAATCCAAGAAAAAAATCCATATTGATGTCGCTCCAAGGTTTCTCAGGAATACTAATAGGTGTATACAAACTAGTATTTTGACTTACTCCTTTTGCAACTTAACAAACTCCAGAACTCTTTACAAATTTTTGAGCATCCTTCTACATTTGATGCCAATAATACTCCTCTTGCGACAAAGTTAATGCCTTATCAATTCCAACATGTCCATCCAATCCACCACTATTTTTTTTCTTTAATCACATTTAACCTCATAGAAATTCTAGGAATACACAACTAAATACCTTTGAACAACATACCTTCTTGAATGAAATACTCATTATACTTACTTATGTGATCTATCAGATTTTGTGCTTTGCACTCGGTCCATGTCTTAGAAAAATCAAGATCAACATCATACAACTCTTTCATTTCATCAAAACCAAGAACTTCAACCTTCATTTTAGTCAACAGAGAACATCTTCTACTCAATGCATCAACAACTCTATTAGTAACTCTAATCTTATGCTTGATAAAAAATGTAAAAATCTACAAGTACTCAATCCACTTCATATTTCTTTGATTCAATTTATGTTGACTTCCCAAGTATTGTAGAGCTTTATGATCTTCTTGACCTAATACAACTCCTATTGCATTACCACTTGCATCACATTCAACTTGAAAGACTTTTTTGAAACTAGGTAAAGCCAATACAGGTAATTCAACAACCTTTTGTTTCAAAGTCTCAAAACTCTTATCAGCTCCATGTGTCCACTTGAAGTTGATATTATCTCCCCTCATTGTCTTAGTCATAGCATTACAAACAAAACTTAAATTCTTTATAAACTTTCTATAAAAACAAGCCAAACCATGAAATGATCTTACCTCAGCCACATTCTCAATTATAGGCCACTCCAAAATTGCTTTAACCTTCTTAGGATCCATCTTCAAACCATCAGTTGAAATAAAAAATCCTAAATACACAATTTCTTCTTGCACGAAAGAACACTTTTTTAGATTAATCATCAACTTTTCTTCTTTCAACCTCTATAATACTTGTCTAATATGCTCAAGATGTTCTTCCTTAGTCTTTTTGAATATCAGAATATCCTCCAAATAAACAATCACAAACTTACCCAAAATATTTTCAGAACTTCATTCATCAACCTCATGAAAGAACTTGGTGTATTAGTCAAACAAAAAGGCATAACCAACCATTCATACAAACCATATTTTGTCTCGAAAGCAGTCTTCCATTCACCACCTTCTCTGATTCTGATATGATGATAACCACTCTTCAAATCAATCTTAGTAAAATACTTTTCTCCACATGAAAAATCCATTATGTTATCCATTCTAGGCATAGGAAACCTATATTTCACTATGATCTTGTTAATAGCTCTAGAATAAGTACACATTCTCCATTCTCCATTCTTTTTAGGTGCTAATACAATAGGTACAAAACATGGACTCAAGCTTTCTTTGATCAAACATTTTTACAACAACTCACGCACTTGTCTATAAAGTTCTTCATTCTCTATAGGTGTCAATCTATATGGTGATTTGTTTGGAAAACTAGCTCCAAGAATCGGATCCATACAATGACTTATACTTCTTACTGGAGGTAAACCATTAGGAATATAATCAGCAACAATATCTTTGTACTCATTAAGTAATTCTACAATTTTTGTTGTCACTTTATCATTACCAATTTTTTCTACTCAGTCATTACTACCAACAGTTGGTCCTCTAAGAACTATGGAAAAATAGACTTGATTCTTCATCACTTCCTTTTCAAATTGTTTCTCATTAACCATGCAAACTTTTATTGTAATGTAACTAACCTCATCTGGACTTTCAATCAAAAGCAAGAATATTTTATTCTTCTCATTCACCCAAAGAGTATATTGATTCAATCTTCCATCATGTACAACATATCTATCATATTGCCAAGGTCTACCCAATAGAATATGACAACAATCCATAGGCATAATATCACGCAAAAGTTCATCAAAGTAATGTCCAATTTTGAACTTCACAAGGCATTGTTCACTTACCAATATCTTATGCTCATCTTTGATCTATGAAAAATGATAAGGTTTGTGATGTTTTAGCCTCTACAATTGCAACTTGGTAACCAGTTGTTCTGATGCCAAATTTGTAGAACTTCCACTATTAATGATCACTTTGCAACATTTTCCAACCATCTTACATCTTGTCTTGAAAAGACTTCTCCTTAAAACAAGTTCCTCATCACTTCCCTTATTACACAAGGTTCTTCTCACCATTAGATTTTCTCTAGCCTTAGATCCACTTGGTGAACCCTCGTCATCTACCTGAATCACAACATTTTTATTATCTTACCCACTTTTAGAGGATCTACATTCAAAAGATCTATGTCCCTTTTTACCACATCTGAAACAATTACCATCAAATCCACCTCTAGAATAGGAATTACCTATTCCTTAGTAAGAATTACCACTTTTCCATTCAATTTTTCCCTTGTCATCATTCTTCCATTCATATTAGCTTTTATCCTGTACAATTTTTTTAGATTTACCACCTTCACCATAAGATCTACCTCTGCCTCTCTAGAATCTACCACCTCTACCTCTATGTCTTTGTTCATGCTTCTTTGTCAAGATCTCCTCAGCTTTCATGGCATATTGATATGCTTCTTCTTCACTTTCCAACTTCACAAAACTTATTTCATCTTGAATGCCAAATCTCAATCCATTAATGTACCTTGAATTTTTCTCAACATCATCATCCACATGTCTAGATTTGATGTCCAATCTATAAAATTCCTTAGTATATTCTTTCATAGTCATGTCCTTTTGTTTCAAATTTTGCATCTTTCTCAACAAGCTAAGTTTATAATTAGTAGCATCTTTGGTCAAGTTTTGATCTTATCCTTTCCTCTCCTTTGTCTATCAATTTGCATGTGCTCCCACCATAGTGATGCATGACCTTTCAACCTAGTCACTACAATCTTCTCCTTTCTATTATTATGATTTTCTTCATACTCAAAGAACTTCTCCATATTAGAGATCCAATCTAACACTGCATTGGTATCCAATTTTTCATCATAAGGAATAACTTCCATAGCAGGCTTTGAATTTTCACTAAACAACACTCACAACAATCTCTCCTCATCTTGATCTTCTTCAAGTTTTGGATTATGGTTTGGTATTGAGCTACTTCATCATCAATTACATCATCATTATGTGCTCCTCTCCTTTGGGCTATCTTTATAGCATCTAATTTGGCTACAATTTGTCTTAACTAATCCAATATAGCATCATCGATATTACTTCTACCACAAACCATCTTTACAAATTAGGTTCCTAGAAGATCATAACCCTCTGCAAGTTATAGGTCAAATTGGTAGATCTACCACCCTATAACCAAATCCAAATTAGGGTTCTACACAATATAATCTCCACAAGGATGAAGCTCAAGCTTTTCTATTGATGTAGGAAAAGGGATGAATAACTAGGGCCAAAAGGCTCGCCTAGCTATCCAAACCACCCTGCAAGAGTTGACACAACAGAAGCAAACACAAGGAACAACAACCAAAGGAGGAAGAAGAGAGAAATATTTTTATTGGTTCATCAAAAAATCTTCATACATGCCCATCTATAAGGCCTTTTGGGTTATGGATAGTAACAAATACATTCACATTCAAAGATCCAACTACAAATTTGCACTTTCAATTCTACTACCCTAGGATTCCTATTGCCAAAAACTTGCCTAACTCTAAGCCTAAAAACTCTATATATACTTGCCAAAACAACTTACATATTATTCTAGAACATTACATCAAAGGAAGGTCAACCCAACAATGGTCTAGACACATCCCAAGAAAATATTTTATCATAAATGTTCAAAATAAATTTTGCAAGTTAGCTCATAGAAATCACATTCAAATTTTGACACTTAGCATTCACTAGATAACTTGGCACATATAGGAAAATTGGCTCTCAGCATCAACTAGAAACTAGCAACTCAACATCAATTGGAAATTGGCAACTCGACATCAATTGGAAATTGGCAACTCGACATCAAATGGAAACTGGCAACTCAACATCAACTAGAAACTGGCAACTCGACACCAATAGGAAACTAGGAACTCAACATCAACTAGAAATTGACAACAACTAGCAAAATGAACAAAAAGTACAAGATTACAAGGAAACTCAGGATGCTCCTGCAAACCTCTTAGACACAAAAATGCATCCTTAGGTAATAGCTTGGTGAATATGTCTACAATCTATTATTTGGTATTCACATATTCCAATATCACCTCCTTTTTTTGCACCAATTCTCTCAAGAAATAATATTTTATTGTAATGTACTCAGTCTTGGTATGCATCACTAGATTCTTGGATATTGATTGCATTGGTGTTATCACTGAAGATAACATCTAGGTCTTGGATCTCTCTCTTCATACCTGACAATAGTTATTTCAACCACATAATGTTGGAACAATTGACTGTTGCAGCAACATATTCTTCTTCTATTATAGACTGAGAGATATAGTTTTTCTTCTTGCATGTGCAAGATACTAGCCTCTTTCCAAGAAAAAATTCTCCACCACTAGTGCTCTTCTTGTCATCAACATTTTCTACCCAATGAACATTAATGAATGCTTTCAATTCAAATTTTCCTCCTTTCTTATAATAAAAGGGCAAAAGCACAAACCTATATCACCCTTTTGTAAAGGAAAAGGCTAAAAAAATGATAACTATTCACCTTCAATGGCATAAAACTAGTATTATTATTTAGAATTTCAAAATGAAGTAAACTAATGAAATGTGTAGAAATGGATGAAGTTTAGGATTATAATTTTTAATAATTATTTGGAATAAGAATTGATATATTTTCATAATTTTTATAGATGATTTTTTAGTTGCTAAAAAATGTTAAAAATTAGGGGTTTAGTTCCCACCACAAAACTATATGGAAATAAACTTATTTCCACTTGAGTTTAGACTATGTTAAATATAACATATATAACTAGAACAATCAAATGTAAAAATTGACTTTAGACCTATATTTTGTCTTTTATAGTGATTCAAATTTCAACTCACTTGAAATCAATAGTTTTCATCTCCCACCACATTTTTGAAAAAAAAATTATATTATAACCAAAAGAAAAAATATACATTCTATAGGCACTCAAAATTGTAGCCTTGATTTTGAGTATCATTGATAAATCAAGCCCTTTAAATGCTTTTAAATGCATATGTACCTAGTTGTACCTTTGAAGCTTAAGAGGTGTTTAATGCTTTTACCACCTTTCATTTAGTGTGTTTATGTGTTCCATGAAGTCAAATTGTCATTCTGAGCCATTTTGTGAAGTGTTGTTTTGAGAATTTTTCAAATCTACATTTATTCTTTAAGTGTCAAATAGTGATAGGAAGCTATGTTTGCAATTGAATATTTCACACCTAGTAGTTTTTCATGACTCATTGCTTTGGGAATATCTAGTGTCCATATCAGAGAGCCTATGTTTTAGATTTTGAGTCATTTGAAATCTGTTTGACTAGGTTTTGAATCCCTCAAATTTGGTCTTTTAATGTTGTCTTGCTGATATCAATTGTTCTAAATTCTAGGAAGCCTTATTTCACATGTTATAACTTTGACCCAATTGACCAAAATGATGAAATTCCTTTCACATTGCATTTGAAAGTTCAGAGACTTACTATGTTTTCAAAAGAGATTCCAAATGTGATTTCTAGCTTTTTACTGGTGTCATCATTTCCAAATTTGTTGGAACCCCTGTTTGTGACATTATAACTCTTAATCTATGACAGGTGAGATCAAATAGATTTTACCAATATGTTTTACTCTAAAAATACTCCAAGTGTGTCAGTTTGCAAGTTTTGATGAATCTATTTGCACAATTTCCTAGGTCAATTCCATTTGCAAAAATGATTTCCTGCCATTTTTTCTAGTCATTAAATTCTAAGTGGCTCACTTTCACCGCTCACCAAACATTTCCAATTATTCATCATGAGCCCAAATCACAAATTTATACTCTCCTCTTGATAATGAACCAATGTCCTAGTTTTCGTACCCCTAAGTATCTATTTACCTCATTTTCAAAGACAAATTAGAATGCAATTCATTCTTATCTGACATGTTTTCATGCAGGTAATTTCAAGAAGGAAACTTTAAAAGTCAATATCTTTTGACTGGGATTTCATCATGAGATGCGATTTAATAGGATGCAAAAATGTGAGATAGAGAATCATTGTGTTAGATTTTAGAGCCCAGTCAAATGTGTGGGTCAATTTTTAAGGCCAGTCAAAGGACCTCATGATGCAAAATTTATAGTTTTAAAAAAAAATGTAAATTGAGTTTCAAACTCATCTTTAATGGTTGAATTTGTTTCACATTAGTACCAGAGGGTAAATGAGGTAGTTTTGCACTTCAAGTGTTCAAAAATGAAATTTTTTTAGTCGGACCCGCTTTGGGGCCTGACTAATTATATTAGATTAATAAGGCATTAGGATTTTTAAAAAAATTTAAATGGGAAGAACAAAAAGTTAGGTGACCCCATAAAGGATATACTAGAAAGTTGTGATCCTATGTCAAATTATGAGGATCATAAGTTTGAAGCTAAAACTTTGGTGGAGCTGAAAAGTGTTGGTGGCAAGATTGATTAGAGCCATGTTGGAAGTGATATAAGTTCAAGGGCTAATAATAATTTTTCTGGCATTGCTATGAAAAAGGAACTTCAAGACATAACTTTTCCTCTATATTCCACTATCCATACTGATAGGTCAATGAACAAACATAAATATGGTAAGATGAGGGATATGGGTAAATCATGTTTCCATCAAGAAAACACATTCAAGACAAGTGCAAGGAAATTATTGAGTGAAAAGAGTTGATTATGTATGGCACTAGAAGTGATTAGGTCACTTAAGTTGTAGCTTTTTGGTTACATCATCTATGCCATTAGTAATGGATCTCAACATGTATTACTACATGATCATTTGACTTGAGTTAGATCATAGGACTGTCTTCATTATTGAAGAGAGTAAGAATCCTCGTAAATGAGCTATGTTTTACAAATTTGAAGGGCTTGAAACATCAACAGAACTTGGCCTTCTGGATCAACATATATAATGCATGCCTTCCTTGAATATGGAACACTAGTTTAACATATAACAACATGCTCATAGTTAACCCTGCACCAAAGCAATGACCAAAAAAAAGGGAAAGCCAAAGCCATAGTCAAAAGAAATGTTAAGAAAAAGGGAAACCTAAGGCACCTAAGAAGAAGATGTTGGAAATATAGATGCAGTAACTGAGAGGGGGGATGAATCAGTTACCACAAAAACAAATCCACAGATCCCTTAGATGTCTTAAAACTTAATTACTATTGTCACTCGATAGTCACACCAAAAAGTGTTGTAACTTAGTATATTAATTCATTATTGATCTTTAAGCATTCATAATTATAAAAAAACATGCAAAAGAAGATAACATGAACACAAGAGACACCATATTTAATGTGGAAACCCAATATGGGAAAAAACACCAAGTAACTAGCTACCAAATTTCACTCTTCTAAAGTGAGCTCGGTTAGGAGCCAACCTTGTTAAAGGTTACAAAACACACTATTAGGTGTGACCTTGTTAGAGGATTTAATCACCTTATTAAGAGTGGCCTTGCTAGAGGACTTTAGAAAAATTCAGTAGAACTGTCCACCTTGTTAAAGGATTTACAAAATGGCTATTTGACCAACTCTACTAAGAGATTTAGGAATTACTACTACAATGGTGAGAAAGTAACAATAAGTGACCCGAATGAGATGCAACTGAAATTTGTTAATACAAATCTCTATTTTGCTTCAACAGATCCTCTTTGATCAAATACAACTTTGTTGCTTCTCGAGGATATCTGATCCTTCTTCAAAATTTTCTCACACTTCCTCTTCACATAATCAATTCACTTGAATGCTCACTCATCCATACATCCATCCATATATTTGAAATCACAACTTGGACTTTTATTTATACATTATAAATTGTCAAGTTAGCTCATTTACATGTTACATTTACCAATAAAAAATACATCAGTCAGCTACAAACATTACATGAAACAAATAAACTTTATTTCTTGAAACAATGAAATCCTTCATTGGCTGACCTTGCTTGGTAAATACTACTCTAGAAAATGATTTCTAGTGTTAACCAAGTGAAGCTTGGTAAAGACTATAAATTTTGCAAAATTTCGTGGAGACCGAGTGAACTTAGTAAGAACTAACTTTCCTTCACTAACCTTTTGATCTTGATAGAAATTGACTTCTGCCACAGAAACCTTTAGCACTCAAGTGAGCTCAATAGAAGCTGACTTCATAGTGTAACCTCCAAAAATGGTCAGCATACTCTATAATTCACTTTGCTAAACCTTGGTAGACTTTGACCGATAACTGATATGACATTTGTGTAACATCAAAGACAATACGCAATTGAATAATTGTATCCAACAATCTCCCTCTTTGGCATTCTTGGCAACACAACATGTCATACCAGAATGAAATTAGAAAATAAGTCTTTTTCAGATAGAATTTTTCTCCCTCTTACATTTCATTCCACAAACTTCTCAAATATAGTAATCTCTCTCTGTGAAGGAATTACATAGCTTCTATTCAAACATCAAACTCTTCATAAATAGATTCAAATTTTAGAAAGATATGATAGTATACTCTCCCTCTTTGACAACATATGCCAAAGATAACAAAAAACAAATGAATAGCAATGCACCTTATATACAGATTCATATGCATTATTTCCATGATTATTTTGCATCAACTAAAAGATTTTTAACTTGATACCTATTGATGCATCACTAAAACTTCATTGTAGTGAGCTTCAGATAGGGGAATGACACCTAATTTACCTCTTAGATATAATATTTGTTCTTTTGTATGGACATATTCCAATCTAATCCCCTTATCGTACACCAATTATCTGACAAAGTAATACTTTATTGCAATGTGCTTGATTTTTGAATGCATCACTAGATTTTGCATATGTTAATTGCACTTGGATTGTCATAAAACATAACAGTAGGTTCTTTGATTTGCTCCTTCATGCCTCCCAATAATTTTTTGAACCAAACAATATAGAATAGTTTACTACTACTACAACATACTCTACTTTAGCTATGGATTGGGATGTACAATTTTATTTTTTTACTAGTCCAAGAAACCAACCTCTTTCCAAGACAGAAAGCTCCTCCACTTGTACTCTTTATATCATCAATGTTTCCTACCCAATCTACATCACTAAACACTTTCAAATCTAGATTACCTCCAAATTTATACCACAATCAATAATCTTCAATGCCTTTCAAATATCTCATTATCCTTTTGATTTCCATGATGAGATTTTCTCCTAGTTTCGCTAAAAATCTTGCTACAATACCAACTGGAAGGGAAATCTCTAGCCTTGTATGCACTACATACTACAACTTTCCAATCATAGATCTATACATTGTTTGATCTACCTTTTTTGATTCATCATCCTTGGTAAGTTTCAATCTAGTACACATATGAGTCCCAATTGGTTTATAGTCTTCCACACCAAACTTTTTTAGTATCTCCTTGATATATTTAGTTTGAGTGATGTAGATGTCATTCTTATTTTTCTCAATTTGAAAACCAACAAATAATTTGATTTCACCAAACATTGAGATTTCAAATTCTTGGTTCATTTTCTCTAAAAATTCTTTGCAAAAACCATCATTTCTTATGAACAAAGTATCATCCACAAATATTTCTGCCAAAACAATCTTATTATTTGGTCCTTTCTTGATATACAAGCTACTATTATCATTAGTTCTTTGAAAACCAATTTGAATAAGATTATTATGCAATCTTTCATACCATGCTTTAGGGGCTTGTTTTAGACCATATAATGCTTTGTGTAATTTGCAGACCATGTCCTTCTTCTCTATATCAACAAAACCTTCAGGCTATTCAATGTAGACTTTTTCATCAAGTATACCATTGAGAAATATTGACTTGACATCCATCTAATAAACCTTAAATCCTTTGTATGTAGCATATGCAAGTAGAGTCTTGACACCTTCCAATCTTGCAATAGGAGCAAAAGTCTCTCCATAGTCTATTCCTTCTTCTTAAGAGTATCCTTTGCATACCAGTCTAGCTTTGTTCTTTGATACCTTACCATATTCATTCAACTTATTTCTAAATACCCACTTAGTACCAATCACATTTTTATCTTTAGGTCTAGGTACAAGAGTCCATGTTTTTTTTTTTCTATATGCTCTATCTCTTCATTCATAGCCTCAATCCAACTTTCATTTTCTAATGCATCTTTGACATTTCTAAGTTCAAAATTAGCAAGTAAACAAGTACCTTTCAACTTACTTCTTGTCATAGATACTTCAGATTTGTCTCCAACGATATGATTTGGTGTATGATGTCTCCTAACATACTTGGCTAATATAAGTTCCTTTCCTTTTGAATGCTTTTCATTTTCATCCTCTTGCATTTTAGCTTCTAGTTTTGGCTATTCTATCTATTGCTTTGGTCCTTCAGACTCAGTAGGTATTGGCTTGGTAACATTAGAATGTGACTTGGTTTCCTTCAGCTTGGTTTGAACTTCTTGTAACTTGGTTACTAAAGACTTGGGAGTAGTGTATCTGGCACTCTATCAGGTTCAATGAAAACAAATCTCCTGTAGTCATTTGGCTCCCTTTTGTTTTCTTCTTCAATTCTTTTTGCAAACTCATCAACTTTCACATGTACACTTCCTATGACTTTGTGAGTAGAAAAGTTCAAACATCTATATGGTTTACTTTTGTAAGAATAACTCAAAAATGTTCCTTCATCATCCTTCACATCAAATTCATCTTTTCTAGATTCTTTCAAAATGTAACATTTTTTTCAAAATACTTTTAGATAACTTACATTAGATTTATAGCCATACCATAACTAATAGAGGGTTTTTAATGAGTCCTTCAGCTATACTCAGTTCAAGATATGATCTGTAGTGTTGATAGCTTCCTTCTCGTATTTGATAGCAATTCTCTTTTCAAACATTAAGGTTCTTGTATAGACCATGATTGATCTATTCCTCCTTTTAGCTATTCCATTTTTCTCAGGAGTTCTAGGGGCTAATATTTGTCTTTTGATTCCCCTTTCAATGCAAAAGTTATTAAACTCTTGAAAGATGAATTCACCACCTCTGTCTGACCTCAAACATTTTAGTCTTTTTCCTTTTTCCTTCTCAACTCTGGCCAAATACCATTTGAACTTCTCAAAAGCTTTTGATTTCTCTCTTAGGTACATGATAGTCATCATTCTTGAGTAATCATCAATAAAAAAGAATGAATAACTTTTCTCCATTATAGCTTTCAATTCTAATAGGTCCACACAAATTAGTATGCACAATTTCTAAAAATTCTTCAAATTGATAGTTCTTACTTTTAAATCTAGTCTTTCCCATCTTGCCAATCTAACAATTCTTGCATAGACCAACCTCAAGTTTCTTTATATTAGGAATACCTGTTACTTTCCTAAATTTACTTATTTTCAGCAAGTTATCAAAGTTCACATGACACAACCTCCTATCCCATAACCAAATTTCTTCAACTTGACCAATAAAACATGAACGTTCACCAAGTTCAAGATAGAACAAGTTACCTTTTGTCTATGTGCCTGATCCAATCAGCTTTCCTTTGCAATCCAATAGTCTTGCTTTTCCATGCATGAATTCTACTTTGAATCCATTATTTAGTACTTTTGCCACACTCAACAAATTGAGTTTTAGTCCTTCTACCCAATATGCATTATCACATGCAAGCTCTTTGGTTTTTGATATTCTTCCTCTTCCTTTTATGCAACAAGGTTCATTATTACCATACCTCACACTACCACCATCATAGTCTTCAAAATTTTCAAACTTTGTTTTATCACTAGTCATATGATGAGAGCAACCACTATCTATGATCCATGTATCATTTTTTCTCTCATGAGAACTATGTGCCATTTCCTCATCATTGTTAGACTCATATTTCATAGCAATGTACACAATTTTATCTTCTTCTTCATCATCCGAATCATTAGAATCCTTAGCCATAAAACATGTTTTATTACCTTTGTCCTTGAATGATTTGAAGTCTTTCTTGCCATTACACTTGTGACCTTTCTTCTCATCCTTTTTCTGCTTATTTGGGCACCTAGTAGCAATATGTCCAATTTCCTCAAATGAAAAAGAGATTAGAGGAACCTTAACTTAGTCTTTCCCTTTGCCTCTAAAATATTTCCTGGCTAGTAGGGCTTCAACCACCTCAAGATCACTGTCAGAACTCTATTCTAATTCTTCTTCACTTTCTAACTAAGAATCCTTTATCTTCTTGCCTTTTTCCTTGAGTGAAAGCTTGGCTTCAAATGTTGATTCAATGTTCTTGGTAGCTAGAACATAGTTATCATAGTTGTCTAGCTCAAATGTAGTCAATCTTCCAGCTATGGCCTCTAAATTTATCTTATGATTTGCTTCACATTTTCTTTCTTGAATTGAAAAAACTCTAATTGCATAAATGGGAAGTAATGTTCTAAAAAATTTAATAATAATTGTTTCCTCCTTGATATCTCCTCCAAAAGCTTTGATTGCACTAACACTTTCTTTGACTCTTCAACATATTTTACAATGTTTTCATCCTCTCTCATCCTCATCTGATCAAACTATCCTCTTAGACCTTTTTCTTTGGGTCTTCTCACATTATCATCACCTCCATAGATATCTTTCAACTTGTTCCATATTTCAAAGACAGTTTTGTAGTCCTTGACATCATCAAATTCTTTATAGCTTAGGGTAGATGCAATGTCTATCAGCATGGTGTTGTGAGTCTTCTTCTCAACAATGTCATTCACAGATAATGTATCAAAAGGAGTTACATATGCTTCATCTAGATATTTCAATCCTATGTCTCCAATGGAAGCTAGATGAAGTCTCATGAGGCGTTGTCACGCCAAAAAGTTATCCTTGTTAAGCCTTGGACTTTCACTCTTGTAAGACATCTTTATCTTTATCTTAAATCATTGAAATTCTTCTTGCAAGAACCAAAAGCTCTAATACCAATTGTTGGAAATATAGATCGAGTAACTGAGAGGAGTGAATCAGTTACCACAAGTACAAATCCACAGATCCCTTAGATGTCTTAAAACCTTAATTATTGTTGTCACTTGGTAGTCACATAGAAAAGTGTTGTAACTTAGTATATTAATTAATTATTGATCTTTAAGCATTCACAATTATAAAAAAGCATGCAAAAGTATATAACATGAACACAAGAAGCACCATATTTAACATGGAAACCCAATATGGGAACAACCACCAAGTAACTAGCTACCAATTTTTACTCTTCTAAAGTGAGCCCAGTTAGGAGCCAACCCTATTATAGGTAAGAAAACACATTGTTAGGTGTGACCTTGTTAGAGGATTTAATCACCCCATTAGGAGTAGCTTTCTAGAGGACTTTAGAATAATTTAGCAGAACTATTCACCTTGTTAGAGGATTTACAAAATGGCTATTAGACCAACAATATTAAGAAATTTAGGAATTACTGCTACAATGGTGAGAAAGTAACAATAAGTGAGTTGAATGAGATGCGACTAAACTGTACTGATACAGATCTCTATTCTACTTCAATAGATCCTCTTTGATCAAATACAACATTGCTACTTCTCAAAGATATCTAATCCTTCTTCAAAATTTGCTCACACTTCCTCTTCACACAATCAATTCACTTGCATGATCGCTCATTCATACATCCATCCATATATTTCAAATCACAATTTGACCTTTTTATTTATACATTACAAATTTTCAAGTTGGCTCATTTACACGTTACATTTACCAATAAACAATATGTTAGTTAGGTACAAGCATTACATGAAATAAATAAACTTTATTTCCCAAAATAGTGAAATCCTTCATTGATTGATGCTACTTAGTAAGTAGTACTCCAAAAAATGATTTCTAGTGTTAACCAAGTGAAGCTTTGGAAACATTGCAAATTCTATAAAATCCTTTGGAGACCAAGTGAACTCAGTAAGAACTAACTTTCCTTCACTGACCTTGTGAGTTTGGTAGAAACTAACTTCTGCAACAGAAATGTTCAATGCTTGAGTGATCTTGGTAGAATCTTTGACCGATAACAGATATGACAATTTTGTAACATCAAAGACAACGAAAAATTGAATAATTGTATCCAATAGAAGAAACGCCAAATCTAAAGAAATCAATGCAAAAAAGTTTAAAAGTTTTCATTATTAAAGAACACGTGCTGAATTTACATGGCAAGGGACATGCAAGGGATAAAAGCCCACATAAATGGCAGAATGAAGACACCTAGAATAAGAAGGAATTGGCTTTAAAAATGGAAAAGAATTATTTTAGCTATTCTACCACATATCTAGCAAGAAAAATATCGTTCTAGATGTTAGTCCAAAAATTATCATAACTAGATATACTATTTTTTCATAAAAGGATCCATCTATCTCCAAAAAGCATATTCACTACATCCACAAAGGAAAAATACCACACATAATATTGACTCTAGAACAATCTGATAGATTATTTTTTATTTGATGTACCTCAATAGTCAATACATAAGTAAACATCATCCTTGCCTCATCCTCTATAGCACAAAAAACCTATCAAATCTTTGACTTGAAGTAACAAAAGAAATCCACAAAATCATTATGCAATATGTGATTAGATCTTACACAATCAAAAGATAAAGGGTAGGCATGTTTACAAAGAAGCTTGTGCATTCAACACAAGAGCATGAGAAAGAGCAAGCTACTAATTAGGAGTAGACCATCATCCCATGAAAAGGGAAGACCCTGTAGAAGATGAATCAAGGAAAGCCATGTTCAAAAGGGTGTATAAATAATGAAACCTAGGAATTTAAGAGAAGGCTCAACAATACATGCATTGAACTAAAGAAGCAAACCCATGCATTAAAGGAATGGAGAATACAAATGAAAGGGCCAAGTCTCCCATGCATTGGAAGAGGAGCACTCCAAAATAGAGCATCCCTGTCTAAAGAGAGGGCACAAGAAGTGGGTGGTTAAAAAAGTCTTAGAGGAAACAACATTTCAAAGATGAGAGGTTCCAAGTGATTCAAAAGATGTAGTCAAAAAATGGAGGTGAAATGGTATAGAAGAACCCTCCCACACATGTTTGGAATGAGATGAGAAAGCTCAAAGTTGTAGAGGAAAAGCAATGGAGATTTTAATCCCACATGCCCCATCAATGGAGATCTTCATGTGTTTAAATACAATTCCAAACAAAATACATAATGTCTTATGAAAAGTGCCTTTTTGTGAAGGCCAAGTTGTGTTGTGTGGGTCCTATAGCTGACCTGGACATGACAATTAGAGGTTGCCAGGAACAAAATTTTAAACAAATGTGTGTGCATGCTAATGTGGCAAATTTCAATCAAGTTCACAAGATCACAACATGCATCTTCATCAAATGGTGGGTGCATGCCTAAAAAATGAAAGTGCTCAATCTATAAATAATATGTAATTGCAGGTGATCACCACATGTCAGTGGTTCCCGCAAGTGGTGACATGGCAATCTATAGTAAGTTTTAGTTTGATGTAGCAGATCTTGACACATAGCCTGGATCAACGGCCAGTGCATGCCCACTTCCTGAAGATGCAAGGTGGTTAAAAAATGTGGGTAAGTGGGTGAATGCCTTGTGGTGATGAGGTGGCAGGTTGAGGTTGACCAATCAGAGGCCACCATGTGGTATGCTAGTCAAACCTAGTTTGACTCAAGATCCAAATGCAAGGAAAAATAGAGATGTGTCAAAGAAAATAATTTTTTTAATTTTTTCATAAGTTTTTATCATTTTTCCAAATATGAAAATGCACATACAAGTAAACCTTTTTTAAATTTAAGAGTTATAATCTAAAGTTCTAACTTTAGGCTTTTAATTTAAATTTTTGAAACATTAAATTTTTAAAGGGTATGCAAGCCAGAGTTTCATACCATGGGGTGATTTTCAAATCAAAATTTTTGATATTTTTTTGAGGCTAATATAGCGATGTTATATATCACTTGAATTGGCAGAAACTGACATTTTCAAATATGAAGTTGGTTTTTGCATAGGAAGCTGTCTATTTGAGCTACAAGAGGTTTTGTCCCAAATTCCTAATTTGCAACTATATTTTGGTGTTGAAGTCAAAAACTATTTTCTAGCATGGAAATGACTTGAATGTGGGTAAAAGATAGTAGAAATGTAGTTTAGGTCAATTTTGATCACTTTTAAGTTAGTTAGATGGGGATTTCACCAGCTTTTAATGAGGTTTTTTAGATTTTTTTGGGGCACAAAAGTTTTCATCATTTTAGCAAAGATATTTTCAAATTAGTTACAAAGTAATGATGAAACCAAATCAGATCAAATGGGTGGAAAGAGGAAAGAGATTTTGCAACTGAAAAGGATTGAATTTCAACTGGACATACGTTAGTTGCATAGCAAATCAAGGAATTGCTTCCTTTCTATTTATTTTTTCTTCTTAACTTTTGTACGAGTGAAAAAATATTGGAAAGTTTCTTTGGAATGAAGACATTTTAGAATTGGCCTTGGAATTGATGAAGTCTAAATGGAAGATCTAAGATGTGCTAGTTCCAGATGATAAAGCTTTTTCTTTGGCTATGACACCCCCTTCCCATCCTATCAGTTTCTCATTCCCACCATTTTCTCTCTTGTATGACAAAATTTGTTCATTGTATGATCTATTTTATTAGTTTCTTTATGAGTTAATTTCATGCATTTTTATGTATTATTTCAAGGAAATTAATATAGAGAACAACAAATTTTGAGTTTTAGTTTAAGTCTTATCTCCTTTCTCAGTGAGCTGTGATGTTTTATGATCTTTGAAAAAAGAGCCTAAAGCATAGTTATAGTCCCTTTAGGTTGCATGTTGCTTCATTATTTCTTGTAATTCAAGGAATTATGTAAATGCTTCAAAGAAATCAATAGGGTTGCAGGTTTATTGAGGAGGATATTAGGTAAGAATGAGATTTAGATCGAACATTGATATCCAATTTACAAGGTAAATGGATAGATCTAGAGTCTTGGCATAAGATATGTTTTCTAGATATCCAAAATGCATGAGGGGATTCATGAATTTCCCAATGGATGAGGCACTAATCTATTATAGGATCACAAGTTTGTTGTTTATTCCTAGTTTTCAACCACTTTCCCCACCCACATAAAATCAAATCAAATTCAAATCATCTTTACATTTTGTGTTGAAGAGCTAGAGTAGTCTAACCCTCACTTAGCTTGTGCATTTCATAGAGTTGTAATTTGCTACTGCACTTCTTTGTCACTGTACAAGTCATTAGGAGAAATAAGGGTTAAATCTACTTTGAATAGATTCAGGAATATGTTTTTGCATAGGTACCATATTGATTGAATTTGAGGTCCACCCACCTAGGTTTTGCAAAGCCTAAAGTGAAGAAGGGTCAAGCCTTATAGTTGGCCCAGTGTCTGAAATGATATGTTGAAGATGGGAATTAGCTACCCATAGATGCATCATATTCTCATTGGGGTAATTGGAAACCATCAGCATTTTCAAACACAAACAAAATGGTGACTCTACTAGGGAGTGTATTGAATTTGTGTGATGGACAAACCTTGAGAATTTAAAGAAGATTCAATACATCAAAAAAAAATTCCTACAACAATGGGGCTGTGAGGTGTTTTTCATATCCTTGCTAAATTTCATGTTCCCTAGTCAAGCTTTATCCATCTATAGCAGTGACTTTGAGGTTAAATATAAATTGTACTGCTAAAGGCATTTATCTTTATTCCTCTCAACTAGTTGTTTTCAAAGTCCTACTATGATTTTAGAGTCAAGAAAGTTATGTTTCAACTTTGTGTAGAAGTTTCAAATTCAAGATAAATCTGAAGAGTGATCTTCTCTCTATTGTTGTTTCAAATTGGTTTGTAGTATCTTCAAGACTAATGCAATTCATGTCTCACCTAATGTGAGTGGGGACTCAAAGTTAATCTTTGTACCAATACATTTCTATACATGAATTGTGATTAGTTGTTGTAGGAGAAGAGAAGATTTGAAGATGTTGAAACATTCAAAAGCCTTGTAAGATTGTGATGTTTTGATTCAAAAGGTTCAGTAAAGAATTGATAAGATTTTGGATTTGCTATTGTAAATGGTGGGCATAGAACTTCTAGCCATCTAGATCTTGAAGAGGTGTTGGATCTACAAGGATTCTGTGTATTGTGTGAAGGATTTCATATTTGCACCTATGCCAATCATCATATCAGAGGTTTCATATAGCAACACATAATAGGTATTTTCAATTTTCATCTATTTGATTTTCATGAAAATTGAATGAACAAAATAGTTGCCTCCATCTAGTGTTTCAGCACTAAGAAAATAGAGGTAGGACTTTTTAAAATTTCAAGAGATGGATTCTAAGTCTAGGTCTGAAAATGATGTACCAACTCTTGCAAGTATCCATGCAAATATTGCTTGGATGAAAAGAGAAATTCATAATAAGACTGTCATTGGCATAAAAAATACAATTGGTAATATTAAGGGTCTTAATGGATTTCAAACTTACATGAAGTTTAAATTAGTATTTATGAACCTTGATGAGTCATTCAAACTTGTGAATTCTTCATGCCAATGGTACTCTTAGAAGTTTTTATGCTACATTTAGTTGAGTGGTCAGTCAAATCGAGGTCAAAAAGGATTATTGGATGCTAATGAATCTAATGATAGTAGAAATGGATATGCTACAAATGATAGTGAATGCAATGAGTCCATTGAAAGTATTATTGAATATGAAGAGTCTCATTTTTATGAATCAAAGGGTAGTAATCAATAGTTTGATAACATGCATAATGTGGAGTTATCTTCTTATGATGATGAGTGTAAGGAAGAGGAAAAGTATAACAACAATAATAGTCTTTCTTCTAGTGATTAATGTGAATGTGTTACAATACCGATTATTGAGGTGTTGTCTAAAGAAGACGATCTATGTGATAATCTATGTGCCAAGCCATCTAGATGATAATCACAACCAAAGAAAAAGAAACTAGTAATGAAGTCTTGTTAAGTGTTGATGAGATTTCTGATTTGTTGACTCATGATTTTGAAAGGTTTGCTAATTTATCTAAGGATACTTGTATTTTTCCACATTTTATATTTCCTTATAGTAAACTTATTTCCTCTAAATTTGATGTTGAAGAAGATATAGTTTTAGAATACACTATGTCGAGTTTGGGAGGTGTATGTGATGGTAATACTTATATTAATGCACATGATTACTTCTATGTTGAGAATAAAAATATAGAGATAAGGTCTATTGCTGGTTCATGTTTTTCTTGTTTTCATGAGGCCAAGATACATTTAGACTACACATGTGATGAGGAAAGAAATAGTAATGAATTAGTTCATTCTAGTGAGTTAGTTAAGGAAAAAATTCATATGGATCAACATATTGTGAACACAAAATTTTGTGATGATTCTTGTGATTTGGTATCTAATCATTTGTTGGAATGTGAAGAAAATGTAGCATATGTTTAGTCTAATTTATGGAGTACTAATATTGCAAATGAGGAGAAATCAGATTTTACATTTTCTTCATATCTGAATGCACAAGGTGAGTTACCATCTGATTCATGTAACTCATTGAATGAAGTAGAATACCAAGCTTTTGTGTTTCCAGTTGAAGGTGTTCATGAGTTAGTTACTAATGATCAATTTTAGTTTGAAATCAGTAGTTATGATCATGCTGATTCATATTTTCATAGTGAGCAAAATGAAGAAATTAATGCTAATTTGTACATGAACTATTAAGATGATGATAATAGTTTTATTTTTCCTAATGAGGTCATTGAAAGTTCTGATGTATTGGGTGAAACAAATAAGAAAGATAATTTTAGTTTACCTCAAGAAGATGTGAAAATCAATTTTGTAATAGAGGTAAAAGATTTTGTTAAAGTTCGATGGCCCGAGGTCATCGTTTGTACATAGTAGGAGTAGTTGTTTCCCTGCTCTCAATAAATTTGTTTGAGAGAAATTTTTGGGAATGGTCTACTTCTTCCAGAGATCTCAACCCTTGCCATGCCTGCAAGGGACATGCATGACTAGACAAAGCCACTGTTGGCACTCAAAATTGAGAAATCAAACCCTTTAAATGCTTTTAAATGCATATGTACCCAGCTATACCTTTTAGGCTTTATAGGTGTTTAATTCTTCTAGAACCTTTAATTTAGTGCATCTATGTGTTCTATGAAGTTAAATTGTCATTTTGAGCCATTTCGTGAAGTCTTCTTTTGAGCATTTGTCAAATCTGCATTTTTGCTTGTGTCAAACAATGATAGGAGGTTGTGTTTGCAATTCAATATCTCACACCTAGTATCATTTTATGACTCACTACTTTGGGAATATCTAATTTCCATATCAAAGAGTCTATGTTTCAGATTTGGAGTCATTTCAAATCCATTTGACTAAGTTTTGAATCCCTCAAAGTTGGTCTTTAATGTTGTCATGCTGATATGAAATGTTCTAAATTTTGGGAAGTCCTATTTGACATGTTACAAATTTGACCTAATTGACCAAAATGATGAAATAAATTTTGCATTGAATTTGAGAGGTCAAATACTTACTATTTTTCAATTTTGAGCTTATGATGAATCCATTTGATAGGTTTTTGAACATGATTCCAAATGTAATTTTCTAGCTTTTTGCTAGTGTCATCATTTGCAAATTCGTTGGAACCCCTATTCATGACATTACAACTCTTAATCCATGATAGGTGAGATCAAATGGATTATACAACTATGTTGTAGTCTAAAAATAATCCAAGTGTGCCAGTTTGTAAGTTTTCATGAATCCATTTGCACACTTTCCCAAGTCAATTCCATTTGCGAAAAATGATTTTGATTGGGAATTCTTCATGAGATGAGATTTAATAGGTTGCAAGAATGCAAAATAAAGAATTAATGCATTAGATTTCATAGCTTGATTAGATGTTTGGGTCAATTTTTAAGGCTAGTCAAAGGACATCCTGATGCAATATTCACAGTTTAAAAAAAAATGTAAATTGAGTTTCAAACTCATCTTCAATGGTTGAATTTGTTTCAGATTAGTGCTAGAGTGTAAATGAGGCACTTTTGCACTTTAGGTGTTAAAAAACATTTTTTTTAGCCAGACCCACTTTGGGGCCCGACTAATTATATTAGATTAATAAGGCATTGAGATTTTATAAATTTTTAAAAGAAAAAGAATAGAAAGTTATGTGACCCCATAAAGGATACACTAGAAAGTTGTGATCCTATGTCAAGTTATGAGGATCATAAATTTGAAGCTACAACTTTGGTGGACCTGAAAAGCATTGGTGCCAAGATTGATTAGAGAAAAACTGGAAGTGATATAAGTTCAAGGGCTAATAATAATTTTTCTGGCATTTTGATGAAAAAGGAACTTGAAGACATAAGTTTTCCTATATATTCCACCATCCATACTGATAGGTCAATGAACAAACAAAAATATGGTAAGATGAGGGAGATGGGTAAATCATGTTTCCATCAAGAAAACACATTCAAGAAAAGTGCAAAGAAATTATTGGGTGAAAAGAGTTGATTATGTATGGCACAGGAAGTGATCAGTTCACTAAACTTGTAACTTTTCAGTTACATCATCTATGCCATTAGCAATGGATCTCAACAAGTATTATTGCATGATCAATTGACTTGAGTCAGATTGTAGGACTTTCTTCTTTATTGAAGAGAGTAAGAATCCTTGTAAATGAGTTATGTTCTACAAATTTGAAGGGCTTGAAACACCAATAGAAGCTAGCCTTTTGGATCAACATATATAATGCCTGCATGATGCATGCCTTCCTTGAATATGGAATACTAGTTTAACATGTAAAAACATGCTCATAGTTAACCTTGTAACAAAGCAATGACCAAAAAATAGGGAAAGCCAAAGCCATGGCCAAAAGAAATGCTAAGGAAAAGGGAATCCTGAGGCACCTAAGAAGAAGAAACCCCACATCTAGAGAAACAAAGGCAGTGAAGGTTAAAAGTTTTCATTATTAAAGAACACAAATTGAATTTACATGGCAGGGGATATGTAAGGGATAAAAGCCCATGTAGATAGTAGAATGAAGCCACCCAAAATAAGAAGAAGCTGGCTTTAAAAATGGAAAAGAATGCGTTCAACTGTAGTGCCACATATTGAGCAAGAAGAATATCATTCTAGATGCTAGTCCAAAAATGACCAGAATTGGATATACAAATTTTTCATACAAGGATCCATTTGTCTCCAAAAAGGATAGTCACTACATCTACAAAGGAAAAATACTACAAATAGTATTGACTCTAGAACAAGCTGACTACATATTTTTTATTTGATGTACCTCAATAGTCAATACATAAGTAAACATCATCCTTGCCTCATCCTCTGTATCACAAAAACCCTATCAAATCTTTGACTCGAAGTAACAAAATAAATGTACAAAATCATTGTGCAATATGTGGTTAGAGCTCATGTAGTCAAAATACAAAGGGTAGGCATGTTTACAAAGAAGCTCATGAATTCAACACAAGAGCATGAGAAAGAGCAAAACATTGATTAGGAGTAGACCACCATCCCATGAAAAGGGCAAACCATACAGAAGATGAAACAAGAAAAGTCATGTTCAAAAGGGCATATAAATAATGAAACTTAGGACTTTAAGAGAAGCCTCAAAATTCCACACATTGAGCTAAAGAAGAAAACCCACACATTCAAGGAATGGAGAATACAAATGAAAGAGTAAGGTCTCCCATGCATTGAAGAGGAGAACTCCAAAATAGAGTATCTTTGTTTGAAGAGAGGGCACGAGAAGTGGATGGTTAAAAAAAGCATAGAGGAACCCACATTTCAAAGAGGAGACGTGCCAATTAATTCAAAAGACACTGTCAAAGAATAGAGGGGAAAATGGTAAAGAAGAACCCTCCCATGCATGTTTAGAAGGAGATAAGAAATCTCAAAGTTGCAGAGGAAAAATAATGGAGCATTTTATCCTGCATGCCCCATGGGTAGAGATCTTCATGTTTTTAAATAAAATTCCAAACAAAATTCACAATGTCTTATGACAAGTGCTTTTTTGTGAAGGCCAAGTTGTGTTCTATTCACCCCAAATCCAACTTGGACGTGACAGCTAGAGGTTGCCAAGTACAAAATTTTAAACAAACATATGCATGTGCTCATGTGGAAAATTTCAATCAAGTGCATAGGATCACGACACATGTCTTCATCCAATAGTGGGCACATGGCCACAAAATGAAAGTTCTTGATTGATAAATAATGTGGAATTGTGGGTGACCACCACATGTCAGTAGGTCCCACTTGTGGTGACATGGAAATCAATAGTAAGTTTCAGTTTGACGCAGTAGATTCTAACACATGGCCTGGATCAACAGCAACTACATGCCCACTTCTTGAAGATGCAAGGTGGTTAAAAAATGTGGTTAAGTGGGTGAATGCCACATGATATTAGGTGGTAGGTTGAGACTGACCAATTAGAGGCCACCACATGGCATGTTGGTCAAACCTAGTTTGACCCAAGATCCAAATGTAAGAAAAAAATTGAGATGCGTTAAAGAAAATAGTTCACATACAAGAAAACCTTTCTAAATATAAAAGAGTTATAATCTAAAGTTCTCACTTTAGACTTTTATTTTAAATTTTTGAAAATATAAATTTCTAAAGGCTATGCAAGCCAGAGTTTCATACTAGGAGTGATTTTCAAATTGAGATTTTGGAGGTTTTTGAGAGGCTAATATAGTGATGTTATATATTGCCGGAACCAAGAGAAACTGAATTTTCTGAATATGAAGTTGATTTTTTCACAAGAATCCATCTATTAGAGCTACAAGAGGTTTTGTCCCAGATTCCTAATTTGTAACTATATTCTAGTGTCAAAGTTCAAAACTATTTTCTGGCATGGAAATGACCCGAATGTGGGAAAAAGATAGTGAAAAATTAGTTTGGGTCTATTTTGATCACTTTTAAGTTAGTTAGATGGGGATTTCACCAGCTTTCCATGAAGTTTTTTAGATATTTTTTGTGGCACAAAAGTTTTCATTATTTCAACATAAATATTTTCAAATTAGTTACGAAGTAATGATGAAACCAAATTAGTTCAAATGGGTGGAAAGAGGAAAGAGGTTTTCCAACTGAAAAGCATTGAATTTAAAGTGGACACATGTCAGTTGCATAACAAATCGAGGAATTGCTTATTTTCTATTTATTCTTTCTTCTTGTCTTTTCTAATGGTTAAAAAATATTGGAAAGTTTCTCTAGAATGAAGACATTTTAGAAGTGGCCTTGGAATTGATGAAGTTTGAATGGAAGATTTTGGATGTGTTGGTTCTAGACCATGAAGCCTTTTCTTTGGCTGTGATACCCCCTTCCCATCCCATTAGTTTCTCATTCGAGCCATTTTTTCTCTTGTATGAAAACATTTGTTCATTGTATGGTCTAGTTTATTAGGTTCTTTATGAGTTAATTGCATGCATTTTTATGTATTCTTTCAAGGAAATTAATACAAAGAAAAAAAATTGTTGAGTTTTAGTTTGAATCTTGTCTCCTTTCTCAGTGAGTTGTGATGTTTTATGATCTTTGAACAAAGAGCCTAGATCATAGTTGCAGTCCCTTCGAGTTGTATGTGGCTTCATTATTTCTTTTAATTCAAGGAATTATGTAAATTCTTCAAGGAAATCAATAGGGTTGTAGGTTTATTGAGAAGGATATCAGGTAAGAATGAGATTTAGATCAAACATTGATATCCAATTTACAAGGTAAATGGATAGATCTAGAGTCTTGGCATAAGATATGCATTCTAGATATCCAAAATGCATGAGGGAGATTCATGAATTGCCTAATGCATGAGACACAAGCATTAAATCTACTTTGAATAGATTCATGAATGTGTTTTTGTACTAGTACCATATTGATTGAATCTGTGGTCCACCTGCCTAGGTTTTGTAGAGCCTAAAGTGAAGAAAGGTCAAGCCTTATAGTTGGCTCGGTGTCTGAAATGATGTGTTGAAGATTGAAATTATCTACCCCTAGATGCCTCATATTCTCATTGGGGTAATTGAAAACCTTCAACATTTTCAAACACCAACACATTCTTGAAGAGGACTATCTCCTCTAGAACTTCATATAATTTTAAATCTTTTTAATATGATTTCATATTTTTTTCTTTCCAAAATTTACATCTTTTCTAGTGTTAAATTACATGCTTTTAGAACTTTTTATTTACAATATACTATATCCAATTAAAAAATTATAAACTCTATATGAGAATATTCTTGAATTTGAGCTCTATAAAATGGTATTTTTATGTTGCTAAAAAAAATCATAAAAAATAGTAAGAGTTATTGAAACAACAATTTTATGAAATAATTTTATTTCTTTAGTAATTGGATACAAATTAGTATAAAACATGCATTTAATAGACATTTCCAATTGAAAAAGTTTCACACCATATATAGCTTAGCTAGAATGATTTTATTTGGAACATTTATTTGAATAAAATTGATTTTGGATAGAAATACTCAAGTTCTATCATTCTAATAAGTTAGCATAAAAGGTGACACAAATTTGTACTTTTACCCAAAAATCATAATCTTTGGTACCTTTCAGATGTCTCATGATCCTTTTCATTATCATTATATGATTTTCTTTAGGATTAGTAGAGAATCTAGTCACCATACCAACTGCTAATGTGATATAAGATCTTGTGTGCATTACATACTGAATATTTCCAATCATTGATATGTATGTAGTCTAGTCTAACTCCTTGGAATCATCAATTTTGCAAAGCTTATGTCTAGTAGACATAGGTGTTCCAGCTAGTCTAGAATCCTCCATTCCAAACTTCTTCAATATTAGCTTGACATATCTTGATTGAGTAATGTAGATACCACCCTTCATCTATTAAATTTTCAAGCCAAAAAAAAAAAAAAATTAATCTCTCCAAATGCTAGCATTTCAAATTCTTTACTCATCTCCATAGAAAAATATTTGCACAAGTCATCATTTGTAGCAAATAATGAAATCATGCACAAATATTTCTTCCAACGCTATCTTCTTATCTAGTCTTTCTTTGATGTATAGGTTTTTGTTATCATTAGTCCATTCAAAACCAATCTTTATGAGATAATTATGGAATCTTTCATACTACACTCTAAGGGCTTGTTTGAGACCATACAAGGCTTTGTGTAATCTACAAACCATGTCCCTTTTTCTAGGATCAATGAAACCTTCTGGTTGCTCAATGTAGACTCCCTCTTCTAAGATTCCATTCAAGAATGTTGATTTCACATTCATTTGATATACTTTGAATCCTTTGTGTGTTGCATATGCAAGTAGTGTTCCAATACCTTCTAGTCTAGTAGAATCAGAAAAAGTCTCTACTTAATCAATACATTCTTCTTGAGCATAACCCTTGCATACAACCCTTTCCTTATTTCTTGAAACTTCTCCATTCTCACTCTACTTATTTCTAAATATACATTTTGTGCCAATTACATTCTTGTCTATAGGTCTAGAAACAAGATTCCAAGTTTTGTTCCTTTTAATTTGATCAATCTCTTCTTTCATTTCCTCAATCCAACTTTCATTTTCCAATGCATCTTGAATAGTTCTAAGTTAAAACTTAGTAAGAAAAAAATGTACCTTTTAATTTGTTTCTTATCATTGTGCCTCTTGACTAGTCTCAAATGATTTCCTCAAGTGCCTTATGCCTTTTTATACATCCAACAAGTCTTCACCATGATCTTGTGAATCATGGTCAAGTCCCACTATCTCTAACCTAGGTCCATCAGATGACTCATTTTTCATGAGTTGAAACTAAGGTTCTTCTAACCATGACTTAGGTCCTTCAAACTATGACTCAAGTTATACTGGCTGTAACTTAAGTTGAACTAGGTATTGAACTTAGGTGGTGAAGATTGCTAATTTTCTTGATCTTCAAGTAAAGTATCAAGTTCATAGTAAAAAACAATTATTTAGTTTTTTGGTTCTTTTTGGCTTTGTTCTTCATTCTCTACTACAAATACATCAATCTTTACATGTGCACTTTTTATAACTCTGTGAGTAGATATATTTAAAGATTTTTATGCTTTTCTCTTATTGGAGTGTCCTAAGAATATGCCTTCATCACATTTCACATCAAATTTTTCTCTTCTTGACTCCTTTAGGATATAAAATTTTCTTCAAAATACTTTAAAATAATAAACATTAGGTTTAAAGCCATACCATAATTCATAAGGTGTTTGACCTGAGCCCTTATTTAGCTAAAGTTAGTTCAAGATATGAAATATTGTGTTGATTACTTCCTTCTAGTATTCGATAGCAACATTCTTCTCTATTATTAGTGTCCTTGCACAATCTATTATTGATCTATTCCTTCTCTCTACTATGCCATTATGTTAAGGTATCCCAAGTGTAGATACATATCTTGTGATTCATCTTTCATTGTAGAATTCATTGAGTTCATTTGAGATGAATTTTCCTTCTCTATGTGACCTTAGAAACTTTAGTTTCTTTCCTATTTCTTTCTTCACTCTTTGTAGATACCATTTGATTTTTTGAAAAGATTTTGATTTATCCTTTAAATACAGAACTATCATCATCCTAGAATAATCATCAACAAATGAAATAAAGTAATTATCTCCAAAGTATGTTTCTATGCCAATAGGTCCACAACGGTCTGTATGAACCAACTCCAAGACTTCTTCAAAATGATAATTCTTGCTTTTAAAACTTGTCTCTCCCATCTTTCCAATTTGATAATTTTTGCACATGCCCATATCAGATTTCTCTAGGCTTGGAATGCCTCTAACCCTTTTATTCTTACTTATGTTAACTAGGTTATCAAAATTCACATAACACAAGCTTTTATGCCATATCCATCTTTCTTCTTAATTGAGCCATGAAACATGAATTTTTTGTTGGATCTAGGTATAATTGATTACCTCTTGTTTGAATGTTAGTTCCAACTAGATTTTCTTTCCATCTAGAAACTTGGCTTTCCTATTCATGATTTCTATCTTGAATCTAGTGTTACTCAATTGTGCCACACTGAATAGATTATATTTCATTCCTTCAACCCAATAAGGATTGTCACATCTAAGATCATTGGGTAGTGCAATACAACCTTTCCCCTTCACATTAGAAGGTTCATCATTTCCAAATCTGACACTCCCACTATCATAGTGTTCCAAACACTCAAATTTAGGTTTATTACCAATAATATAGTGAGAATAACTATTATCAATTATCCATGTATCATTCTAGCTAACATAAGGTGACAACTATTTTATCATTCCCATCATCTAATTAGTCGTTGAAAAAAAATGTAAACCATTTCATCCTCATCACTACTATTAGAAATTTTAGCCATGTAATAAGATTTCTTACCTTTATCCTTGTAGTTTTTGTAGGTTGAAATATTTCTTTCCTTTGCTCTTGTCATACTTCTTTTCTTCTTTTCCTTCTTTTTTGGCCACATTGTAGTGCAATGTGACCAACTTCTTCACAAGAAAAATAGATCAAGATCATCCTTAGAACCACCTTCATCTTCAGTGTTAGACTTCTTCCTTTTACATTTTGTAGCTTTCTTCTTGAGTGATTACTTGACGTGAGATGTAGACTCAAGGTCACTAGAAGTAGGAACATAGTTATCAAAGGTATTTAACTCAAATGTTGTCAACCTTCCTAATAGTGCATCCAGATTTATATTATTCTTAGGATCACATCTCATCTCTTCAATGGCTAACACTCTAATATCATAAACATGAAGAAGAGTTCTGAGTACCTTGATAACCACTATTATATCATCAATTTCCCCACATTAGGCTCTGATTGCATTGACAATAGCTTTGACACTTTCATTGTATTGTGCAATGTTTGTGTCTTCTTTCATCTTCATTTAATCAAACTGACATCTAAGACATTTTTCTTTATCTCTCCTTATATTGTCATCACCTCTATAGATATATTTCATCTTGTTCCACATTTCATGAGTGGTAGCATAGTCTTTGACTTCATCAAATTCAACATAATTGAGAGTGGAAGCAATGTCAATCATCATTATGTTATGGTTCTTCTTTTCCCCAATTTGATCCATAGTTAAAGTTGCAATAGGTGCCACATATTTATTCTCTAGATATTTTAGACTTGTGTCATCAATTTTTACCAAATAGACCTTCATGAGTTCTTTCCATGCTTGGAAGTCATCTTTATTTAGTTTAGGAATCTCCCTTCTACAAGACATCTTGATCTTTAGCTTAGGTCCTTGAAACCTTCTCTACAAGTACCAAAAGCTTTGATACCAATTGTTGAAAATATAAGACGAGTAATTGAGAAGGGAGGGGTGAGTTAGTTTCCACAAAAAAAAATCCAAGATCCTTTAAGTTATCAATATAATTCAAATAAATACTTTGTTAAAATTGAAATATTGTTGTAACTCAGTTAACATAAGAACACTCAATTTACACTAAAAATTATTGTCACTTGGTAAACACTAAAATAATCACCTCTTAAGATTTTTAGTGTGTTTAAACTTTACTAAATTAGTTGAAAAATCATAAATAAAATAATAAGAACACAAGATATACTAAGATTAATGTGGAAACCCAATTTGGGAAAACCACTAATTGCAACTAGTTACTATTTTTCACTCTTCTGAAGTGAGCCTTGTTAGGAGCCAACCTTGTTAAAGTTTATAAAAAATTTTTTTAGGTGTGATACTATTAAAGGATTTAGTTCAACCTATTAGGAGTGTCCTTGTTAGAGGTCTTTAGACACTTCAATCTAGAAATTCCACCTTGTTAGAGGATTTGGCAAATAGTTGTTAGGCTAACTCTGTTAGGAGATTTGATTCATTAGTAGAGTTACTAGAGAGTAATAATAACATGATCTAATTTTTGATGCAACTATCTTTTCTAATTTCATATCTCTATTCTAGCTTACATAATTGATCCTCCTTGATCAAAATGTTCTTTATAGCTTGGTCAACTCAGATATTCTGATATCCTTTCAATTCACTTCCTTGATTTATCTTTTCAATCCCATACTTCTTAAAAATTCAATCCTTTACTTAACCTTATATTTATATGTTTCACCTTGTCAATTCATCTTGATTGCACTTTCAAACAAATTAAATTTATTGCATGAGTTAGCTAGAACTAACCAACAAAACTATTATATCCAATATATTGATCCAGAGAAAATTGTTCATTAGTTAACCCAACTTAGTCAACACTAACTCATAAAATACTTTCCTTTAGACTTCATTTCATAATTAGGTGAGATCAATTTATACTAGTTCCATTCAAACTTCCTTTGGTAATTCAGTTAACTTGGTTAACATTGGTTTCGTGTTATCATCTCTAGAACACTTGACATACACACGAAACTTCCCTCAAAACCAAAGTTAGCTTGACTGACATTGATTGCTCAGTAAAAGACTTGAAATTTGTGTTACATAAAAGAAAACATACAATTAAATTATTGTATTCAACAACAAGGGTTACTATGTTAACTAACCACAAGACTTCATTGATTTATAACTATATTGATAAAAGAAGATAAAAGTTTGCATTGTCCATGTTGTTGATAAAGTGGAATGTGTTATAGATTCTAGTTTAGGTTTTCATTTTTTCAATTTTTATAGTTTACCAACTAAATTTTTTCAGTTAACCACTAGGTTTACATATCATTTCCTAACTCATGATTGCATGTATTTATGTTTATTTCATTATCTCACTAAGGTCACTCTTAAATTTATAGTTTAATTCATGTTCCCAAATTTGATTACTCAAGAGAGTTTTTGATTTCATACTAGTAACTTCGATCATAGGCTCCTAATGTTTTTTGAGCCCCCATTAATTCACAAGGGATGGAATTCAATTTTTATAGTTTACCAACTAAATTTTTTTGGATGACCACCTAGGTATACATATTATTTCCTAACTCATGGCTGTGTATATTTATGTTTATTTCATAACCTCACTAAGGTCACTCTTAAATTTATAGTTTAATTCATGTTTTCAAATTGTATTACTCAAGAGAATTTTTAATTGGATACCAGTAACGTCGATCACAGACTCTTAATTGTTTTGAGCCCCCAGTAATTCATAAGGGATGAAATTTATAATTTATTCCATGTTTCAATATGGTTCACATATTTGGTAATCCTTCAACTACTTATTTCATAATTTATTTTATAAATTTTTATTAATTATTATATAATAAATATTACTTTTAATTAATTCATTAAATATTTAGATGACCACACAACTAGATAATTCCAATGATTAGTAGAAACTATATATATTTTAATAATATCCTATACTAATTTAAATTATTAATATTAAATTATTGTTACATAATTCATATTAAAAAAAGATATAAATTAATTTATTTTCACATTTAACATTCATATATATAAGGAGGACTAGCATAGGTGGGAGGACTCTTGGTCAACATTTGGATAGACTTTTAGATGTTATTGGAAATATGAAAGAAGTCAAGAATTTAATGAAGAGAGTCGCACCTCTTGAAGTAAAGAACAAAGATATGGAGTAAATGATGAAGGACATGAAGAAAAAGATGGATGTTATGGGACATGAGGTTGACAATACAAGTGTGGAAAAGAAACTTGCAAATCAAAGTTGCTCCATCTTGAAGACTATTGCAGATAATATTAAGATTCTATTGAAAAAACTGTAACAGGGGAGAATTCAAGGTTCTAAGGACATGAAAGAGGATCAAGGCCCTAGAAAACATACAAGGGAACATTCAAAGAAGAAAAAGGTTATGGATGACAAAGAACTTGATGAGCTAAGGGCCTTTGTTTTGAACATGAATATCCTTGCAGATTAGGTTGTTGATTTATTGAAGACCTTATTATTGTCTTGATGTTTTCTTTTGTTGTCTTATTGTTGTATTTTTTCATGTTTGATGTATTAAGGATACTTTTCATATTTTTTATTGTTTTATGGTGATGATACATAGTTCCTCATGGGCTTTCTTAGCTTTTCTATTTGGAACCTTGTAATAGACCTATTTTGGGTCCTTCAAAACATATTTTTACTTAATTAAAAGATTAATAAATATAATAAATTATATATATATATATATTATATAATAATGTATATATATTAAACAAATAAACATAAATTAAAATCAAATTTTTTTTTAAAAAATTACCTCTTATTGAAAAAACTATGTGCTCCCTTTAATAGGGAGGTAGGTGGGAGCTCCACATGGTTGACCACTTAGGAATTGTGAGACCAATAGAACACAATCCATGATATGTCCACTTAGTGGGTGTTATAATAATTTTTTTACATATTTTTTTTAAAACAAACAAAACAACCCCTTCCTCATTAATCATGCTATGTACACCAATGAAGATGTTAGGGGGTAGGGCCCACTCAAAGTACACCCCAACAATAATATTTTTTTCATACAAAGTAATATAAAAATTTCTTTGTTTGAAATAGTATAAATTTAATATGTAAATTTGATTCCAATTCACGTGATTCTAGCTCACAAAACAAAATTTACAGAATACAACATTGAACTTCCATTTTGAGCTTAACTATAGGTTACTATTGCAACCCATAAAGAAGGGTTAAGGTATTCCTAAACAATGAGGAGATTCCAAATATAGAAATCAAAATTCCTTCACAAGGCTCAGAATGAAATAAACCATTCTCATAGGAATTCTTCTCTTATCAGCCCCAGGTGTAAAACATTCTATTGGCACATGAAGCACATACATCATGCTTGTCCCTCTTCCTTCTAGGGAAGAGATTCTATACTTAGAGAAAGGCGCAACTAAACCCTTACCCTGACAGCCACTGCCTCCCTCCCAAGGGTGATTGATGTCCTTCCACACTCATAAACATCATGATATCAAAAATCAAAATGAGAAGAAGGTACTAAAATTCATCACACCCTATATCAAAAATATTGACAATTTACAATACACATATGCATCTACAAATTCATACAATATTTAGAAAGAAAAAAAATACCATGCATAATTCTCAATCATGGCAAGAACACCAACCTTCCTCGAAGATATGGATAATGAACAACTTGAAAAGAGCCCTCTATCCTTCCTTGCTTGACAATTGTCCAAACCCAAAAGATCTCTAAAATTAGAGACTAGGTTCAAATAACTATTCTATTTTCAAATTTCCCCCTAATGGACCTCTAAACTCCTACTTCTCCTCTCATCATAAATGAGAGAAGCCTCTTCCCTCCACCCATGTATCATTTCTTGAGTGAAAGTTCAACTAAGTGTTGATAATATGGGAAGTTGTTTATGATTTCTTCAACTTTCGTAGCATTGGGTAATTGAGATTTTAAAATGGTCATAAAAGTGATTTAAACATAAGGTAAAAATTAAAGCCCTAACATCTAATACTAACATGTAGGTAAGTTAATTTGAGTAAAAGAACAGTCTAGGACTCTTATAAAGACCTCTAAAGCTAGCCTAAGCTTAGAGTTTCTATTTAATCTCATTGAAACTTTTGAGCGCAACACACTATGCAATTGGGTAAAACCTAGGAATTTCTAATTGGTTTTGACTCATGTTAGGTAATTCTTACCGATACATTAATTTGATATGTCACTATGCACATACAGATTACAAGTGCCAAGTGAAACTAAAAAACATACTACACATTACGAGTGACAAATCAACTGTTACAAAATGCATCTAATCTAAAATACTCATTTACATTATTTTCACAAAGTAATATACTTAACAACAAGGTTCAAATCTCTTCATTTGATTGAATCTTTGAAATAAGGGTTTACACATAGGTTTAGCCTTGGTTCTTTGATATTACCATGGTTATTTCTTGTACAATCAAACTACATATTAGTAGGCCAAGATAAAAATCACATACATACATACATACATATGTGTGTGTGTGTGTGTGTGTGTGTGTGTGTGTGTGTATGTATATATCCATTAAAGAAAATATATATCCATAACTAAATCACCACAATAACCATTCCTTAATGCTATTTTTGAATAGCATCCTCCATGTCTAAATCAATGTATATTTATATACTTGCATGATCAAACTAAATTCAAATATAAACCATCTAACATTTATATTAAAACATAATTCCATATTCATCAATAAAATCATTGACCAAATACATGAATATAAATAATCATCAAGCATCATATATAAGTCCCAATCATCATAAATAAACATGATAAAGTAATTATTGAAGTTGATGAAATCTCAACCCAATAGCTCCCAAGGATCCTTGCATGAATACACCTCTTATAGAAAGAGATGAGCACAATGATGGAGGCTCAAATTTTGAGATCCACATAAGATGAGATATTCTTGATTGATGTAGTATGAATTTGAGGGTACACCTACTAGGGGTAATCTACATCCCAACAAATAAACACACAGTGGAAAATTAACAAGAGGAACAACATTTAGATCTAGATAGACAAAATTTCTTATATTTGAATCAAAAAGTTTAAACATCCAACATTTTAGGCTATACAATTCTAGTATCAACCAAGTTCCTTGTTGCTTATGAGTTTCTTGTTAGTGCCAAATTCCTTTTGGTACTAAGTTCCTATTGATGATGGGTTCACGTATATGTCAAGCATTGCCGAGTGATAGCATTTTCCATAGTCCTTCATTGAATGAATTGTCTGTGTTCAATTTCTATTTAGAGCTGATCTTTGCATTTAATTTTGTGATAGGTATTTAATATTTGTCATGAGTTGACTTGTGACTTGGATATGCATTTAATGTAAGGTTTTATTTAGTTGGTAATTTTAATAGGCTGACTTGTGTCCATGCAAGTATTTAAGGGGGTCTTGGGTAGAGTCTAAAGATCATATATTTTGATCATGGAGTCAGGAAGAAGTCATTTAGTTGAGGAGTCTTAACATTGAGTAGCTTGGAGTTAGAAGTTTTCATTTGCATTTGGAGATTTTTTCCTCTTTGAAAATGTATTCTTCTTTTTTATGGCTATAACCCAAAAGACTGTATAACCGAGCATGTTGGATGTAAACTTTTTGATTCAAAAATATATAGAATTTTGTCTCTTTGAATCTAAATCTTGTTCCTCTTGATCATTTTCCACTATGTGTTTTTTTATTGGGATCCATATTACCTTTATTAGGGGTACCCTTATATTCATATTGCATCATATGATATCAAAGCTCAATGTTTGTGAGGGTGTAGATAGATCACTAAGTGTGAGGTAATTTGTACCAAGATCTTGGATTGGGAAAAAAATTATCAGATGAGAATTTTTATTTTAGAAGTCCTATATTATTGGTGAATTTGGTGTAGGGTGGAAGATCTATGAATTTGATCCTCACTTGTAGAGGAATTATCATTTGATTTTGCTTTGTGTTATAGAAAAGATGGTTTGTGGAAGGAGAGATGTTGATCCAAAATTATTCAACATGTTTAGGAAAATTGAATCCAGAGTAGAAGCTATTGAGTTAGTGCAAGACCATGGAAGACATCTTGATGATGTTGAGAGCAATGAGTATGATTCTTTTGGGATAAAATTCATGAAAGGATTGATGATTTAGAAGAGTCTGATTTGATCTAGCATCTAAAGATTAGAAAGAAAGTAATTTGGTCAATTAAATACATTGTGAAGAGAAGAAGACATGTCATGGCAATACATGATTATTTTGTTAAAATTAATGTAGTATCTTTTGGTTTTCATGAGTAAATGGATAGATCTGACATGGAAATTGTAGGGCATCTTGTTGTAGATTGCTAAGGAGGAGAGTTTCACTTATTTTGGTAAGGAATTGGAAGTTTCTATTATTCAAGATGATGTTAATTTTGATATAGATTTGGTTGAGGATTTATATGTTGACCTAGAGCTACATGTTCCTTCTTTTATGGATGTTATTGATCTAGATGTTGCTTGTGATAAGAAGATGGATTTACCTACTAGTAATGTGGTTGAGGCTTTCAGAGATGTTATTTAAGTTGATTTATATGATGTTATTGTTATCGATATGGTTCTAAACTTATCTATTAATGAGATGCTGAAGGATATGAATGCTTCTACTGATATAGATTTCGATGATGTAACTAATCATCATGTTCATGGAGGAATGTATATATATATATATATATATATATATATATATATATATATATATATATATATATATATATATATATATATGAGTATGGATGACATAGGATTATCTTTACATGTTCCTAATATGGATTCATTTATTGTTTATTTGGTGGAGGAATATATATATATATATAACATAGGATTATTTTTACATGTTCATAATATGGATTCATTTATTGTTAATTTGGTGGAGGATTTCCATGTTATGGATTTATATGATGTTGTTATTATGGATCTAAGTTCATTTATCATTTTTGGTTGGGTTTGTGATTCAGAGATTATTTTTGATCTAGTTTTCACTTATGAGGATGTTGTTATGGTTGTTTGAAATGATAAGTTGCAGATATTATTTGTGGAGGATTTTAGTTTTTAGTTAATCCTTATGAGTGATTATGTTGTTTGGTTGGATGAGATTCTAATTTTTGGATGGACAATGCATAGATGGTTGATTTTTAGATTTGATATTTTACCCTTGGTGGAGTGGAAACCTTTGGTGAAGATGAAGATTAGAGCATAGTTTTCTTTTGGAATCAAAATTTTAGACACATTTTTAGTTTTTTCCTAGAGAGCATCTAAGGTCTTTTCTATTTACCCTAGTACTATGATGCAGGGGATCCTTAGTTTCTTAATTTTCCTACTCTTTTTAGTTAGTGGTTTTTGAGTAATAGTTCTTGATGAGTTATAGTATCTACCTTGTGGCTATGGTGGCTAAGTGGAAAACTTGATTGAGTTCATGTGTTTATCATGTTGATAGTTCTGACCAAGTTACAAATGGTGCCAACTTACTTTTTTGATTGATTTACAATTCTAGTGTCAATCGAGTTCCTTGTGTTGGATAATGTTGTCCTTGATGTCACACAAATGTCATATCAGTCATTAGTCTCAAGTTCACCAAGCTCAGACAGTCTACAATGCAATCTACAGTGTCAACCAAGCTCACTCAGTCATCAAAGGAAATGTGGAAGACAGTGTTAACCATGCTAACTCGGTCAACAAAGGAAAGGTGACAGACAGTGTTCATCGAGCTAACTTGGTCAACAAAGGAAAGGTGAAAAATAGTGTTCACTGAGCTCACTTGGTAAACGAAGGAAATGAGGAAGTCAGTGTTAACCGAGCTTCACTCGATCTCTAAAAGTTAGTTTCCATTGAGCTCACTCAGTCATCCAAGGAATCATGGAGAAGTCAGTATTAACTAAGCTACACTTGATCTCCAAAGCGTAATTTTCACTGAGCTCACTCTATTTTCTCAGGAAACTCAGTACTTACTGAGTTCTCCTGGTGATTGAAGGATTTTCATGAAGTTCACTGTATTAACCGAGCTCAGTCGATCAACACAGGAATTATTTTTTGGACAAAGTTTACCGTCCAGGGTCGGCCAGTATAAGGATTTGCAAATTAATTACTTCTAGCCGACTGTTGTAATTGTTTGATTGGTCAATAATTTGAGCTGACTAAGATAATCTGAAAGGTATATATGGTCATTCCAGTTATGAATTAAAAGGGTGTGAGATTGTGAAAAAGAAGTTATGAATGCAAATTATAGTATGAAATGAAAAGGCGAATGTTGCACAAAGTCTAATGAAGGATCAAATGTGTTGAAGGAGCTGTAAAGTTGTATTTGATCAATAAGGATCCAGTCAAGCATAACAAAGATCTGTAATCAGAAAAGATAAGTTGTACATTATATTAGGTCACTTCATTGTTGCTTTCTAACCATTGTAATAGTGAATTCAAAATCTCTTAATAGAGTTGGTTTAACAACCATTCAATAAAACCTCTAACAAGGTGACAGTTCAGTTGAATTGTTCTAAAGACCTCTAGCATGGCCACTCCTAATAGGGTGATTAAATCCTTTAACAGGGTCACACCTAACAGTGTGTTTTTGTAACCTTTAACAGGGTTGGCTACTAATAGGGCTCACTTCAGAAGAGTGAAAAATAGTATCTAGTTACATTGGTGGTTTTTCCAATATTGGGTTTCCACATTAAAAATATTGTCTCTTGTGTTCTTAATTGCTAAATTACTTTGTGCATGATAACATACCAGTTCTTAATATTTATCATTTACTGTATTATCAACTTTCAACATTTTATATTAATCAGATCAAGGGTATATTCAGACATTTTAGGGACTGTGGAAAGTTTTGTAGTAACTGATTCACCCCCTCCCCCTCTCAGTTACTCTATTCTCATTTTCAACAATTGGTATTAGAGCTTTTGGTGCTTGCAAGAAGAGATTTCAAGGATCCAAGCCAAAGATCAAGATTTTTTACAAAAGAGAAATTCCAAAACTCAAGAGAGATAACTTCTTCGCATGGCAAGGATTGATGAGACTTCATCTGGCTACTATTGGTGATATTGGACTAAAATGCCTTGAAGAAAAATATGAAGAATCTCTTGGCACATTGTCTATCAATGACATTGCTAAAAAGAAAACTCACAACAATATGATAATGGACATAGCATCCGCTCTTAGTTATGAAGAATTTGATGACATTAAGGACTACAAAATTGCCTTTGAGATGTGGAACAAGCTAAAAGAAATCTATGGAGGATATGATAATGTGAGAAGAGAAAAAGAACAAAGTCTAAGAGGACAATTTGATCAAATGAGGATGAGAGAGGATGAAAACATTGCAAAATATGTAGAAAGAGTTAAAGCATCTGTGAGTGCAATTAGAGCATCTGGAGGTGATATCAAAGGAGAAACAGTTATAAGCAAAGTTCTTAGAACCTTGCTTCTCATTTATGCAATTAGAGTTTTTGCAATTTAGGAAAGAAGGTGTGAAGCAAATCATCAGATAAATCTTGAGGCCATAGTTGGAAGACTAACTACATTTGAACTAGATAACTTTGACAACTATGTTCCAGCCTCCAAGAACATTGAATCAACATTTCAAGCCAAGCTCTCACTCAAAGAGAAAAAAAGAAGGAAAAGGAATCTCAGTCAGAAAGTGAAAATGAATCAAGCCAAAGTTCAGACAGTGACCTCGAAGTGATTGAAGCTCTACTAGCAAAGAAATATTCTAGAGGTAGAGGAAAATACAAAGGTAAAGTTCCTCTAATCTGTTTTTCTTGTTAAGAAATTGGTCATATTGTAGCAAGGTGTCCAAACAAGAAAAACCATGATGAAAAGAAATGGAATGGGAAGAAAGACTTCAAATCATCCAAAAACAGAGGTAAGAAATCATGCTTCATGGCTGAAAATTCTAAAGATTCTAATAATAGTGAGGATGAAATTGTTTATATTGTCGTTAAAGATGATTCTGACAGTGATGAGGAAGATTAAATGGCACTTGTTTCTTATATAAGTAAGAATGATACATGGATTATAGATAGTGGTTGCTCACATCATATGACTGGTGATGAAACTAAGTTTGATCAGTTTGAAGACTATGATGGTGGCATTGTAAGGTTTGGTAATAATGAACCTTGTTTCATAAAAGGAAGAGGAAGAATCTATCTAACCAAAGAACTTGTATGTAATAATGCCTATTGGGTTGAAGGTCTTAAACATAATTTGATAAGTGTGACACAGTTACTCAATACTCAATTCAAGGTGGAATTCATGCATGGAAAGCCAAGACTGTTGAATAAGTAAGGAAAGTTGATAGGATCTAGCACCCAAACTAAAGGTAACTTGTTCTATCTAGAACTTGGTGAATGCTCATGTTTTATTGCTCAAACTGAAGAAATTTGGTTATGGCATAAAAGGTTGTGTCATATCAATTTTGATAGTCTAGTAAAAATAAGAAAATTCAAGAAAGTAAGAGGCATTCCTAACATTAAGAAGCCTGAGGTTGGTCTATGCAAGAATTGTCAGATTGGTAAAATGGGAAAGACCAGTTTTAAAAGTATGAACTATCGGTCTAAAGATATATTAAAAATTGTACATACTAATTTATGTGGACCCATTGGGATAGAAAGCTATACTAGAGAAAAAATTTTCATTCTTTTTGTTGATGACTACTCAAGAATGATGACTGTCATGTATCTAAGGAATAAATTAGAAGTATTTGAGAAATTCAAATGGTATTTGGCAAGAGTAGAAAAAGAAATAGAAAAAAGACTAAAATTCTTAAGGTTAGATAGAGGTGGTGAATTCATCTCACATGAATTCAACAACTTTTGCATTGAAAAAGGTATTAAAAGATAGGTCTCAGCACCAAGAACTCCTGAACAAAATGGAATAGCTGAAAGAAGAAATAGATCAATCACGGATTGTGCAAGAACCTTGATGATAGAAAAGAACATTGCTATCAAATACTAGAAGGAAGCCATCAACATTGTAGTTCATACCTTAAACCAAGTACAGTTGAAGAAGGACTCATTTAAAACTCCCTATGAATTATGATATGGCTACAAACCCAATGTAAGTTATCTGAAAGTATTTGGAAGCAAATGTTATATTTTGAAAGAATCTAGAAAAGGAAAATTTGATGTAAAAGGTGATGAAGGAATATTTTTAGGATATTCTTGCAAAAGTAAAGCATATAGATGTTTAAATCTATCCACTCACAAATTCATAGAAAGTGCACATGTGAAAGTTGATGAGTTTGTAGAAAAATTTGAAGAAGAAAGAAAAAATGTACCTGAAGATTATAGAAGATTTGTTTACATTGAACCAGATACTATACCAAGCATACCGTTCACTCAAGAATCCTCAACTCCCAAGTCATCAGTAACCAAATTGCAAATAGTTCAAACCAAGCCACAACAACATTCAGACATTACCGAGCAAGTGTCTACCGAATCTGAAGCACTTGAGCCAATTCTTACTGAGCCAGAACAGCCAGAACATGAAATTGAAGCACAAGGAGATAGCAATGAAACTCATTCAAGAGGCAAAGAACCTGAATTAGCTAAATATGTCAGAAGACATCACGTATCAGATCAGATCATTGGAGACAAGTTTGAAGGAACCTTGACAAGAAGTAAGCTAAAAAATACTTGTTTACTTGCTGATTTTGAACCTAGAAGCATTAAAGATGCAGTGAAAAATGATAGTTGGATTGAGGTAATGAATGAGGAAATAGAACAGATAGAAAAGAACAAGACATGGAATCTTGTACCCAGGCCTAAAAATAAGAATGTAATTGGAACCAAGTGGGTATTCAGAAAAAAGTTGACTGAAGATGGTAAGGTATCCAGAAACAAAGTTAGATTGGTATGCAAAGGATACTCTCAAGAAGAAGGCATAGATTATGGAGAAACCTTTGCTCTTGTTGTAAGATTGGAAGGAGTTCGAACCTTACTTGCATATGCTGCTCACAAAGGATTCAAAGTTTATCAGATGGATGTCAAGTGAGCATTCCTCAATGGAACACTGGATGAAGAGGTTTACATTGAACAACCTGAAGGTTTTGTTGATCCAGATAAAAAGAACATGGTCTGCAAATTACACAAGGCACTATATGGTCTGAAACAAGCCCCTAGAGCATGGTATGAAAGATTGCATAACTATCTTATTCAGATTGGTTATCAAAGAACTAATGATAATAGTAGCTTGTATATAAAGGAAGGACCAGATAATAAGATTGTCTTGGCAGAAATATTTGTAGATGATACTATTTTCACAGGGCATGATGATCTTTGCAAATAATTTTCAGAACAAATGAACAAGGAATTTGAAATTTCTATGTTTGGTGAAATAAAATTCTTTTTTGGTCTTCAAATTCAACAAAATAAGAATAGCATCTACATCACTCAATCAAAATACATCAAGGAGATATTGAAAAAGTTTAGTATGGAGGACTGTAAACCTGTTGGAACTCCTATGTGTACTAGATTGAAACTTACCAAAGATGATGAATCCAAAGAGGTAGATCAAACATTGTATAGATCTATGATTGAAAAATTGCAATACATAGTTCATACCAGGCCAGATATTGCCCTTGTAGTTGGTATTGTTGCAAGATTTTCAGCAAAGCCAAGAGAAACTCACCTGATGGCAATCAAAAGAATAATGAGATATTTGAAAGGAACTGAAGATTATGGCTTATGGTAGAAATTTGGAGGTAATTTGGATTTGAAAGTGTTTACTAATGCTAATTGGGAAGGAAACCTTGATGACAGAAAAAGCACAAGTGGAGGAGCATTCTTTCTTGGAAAAAGATTGGTTTCTTGGACAAGCAAAAAGTAGAATTGTACATCCCAATCTATAGCAGAGGCAGAGTATGTTGCTGCAGTAGTAAACTATTCAAATATTGTTTGGTTTAAGCAGTTATTGCAAGGAATGGAGATGGAAATCAATGAACCATTTGTCATGTTATGTGACAATACTAGTGCAATCAACATATCTAAGAATCTAGTGATGCATTCCAAGACCAAGCATATTGCAATAAAATATCATTTTGTTAGAGAATTGGTACAAGACAAGGAGATCAGATTGGAATATGTCCATACAAAGGAACAAATCACTGACATATTCACAAAGCCTTTACCTAAGGATGTATTTTTGTATCTCAGAGGTAAGTTAGGGGTCATTCCCCTATCTGAAGTCCACTAAAAATAAGTTCTAGTGATGCATCAATGCATACAAGATTGAAGATCTATCTATTGATGTAGTTTAATCAGAAATCATTGCATATGAATCAGTACTAGAGGTACATTACAATTCACTTAACTTCTATTGTCTTTGGCATGTGTTGTCAAAGAGGGAGATTTATTGTCATATCCTTCTGAAATTTGTGAGATTTGAAATTTTTTTCCATGAAGTCCCTTAATAGAGGGATATTATTGAAAGAGGGAGAAGTTTGTTATCTTGTTGGACTTGTTTTAAAATTTTCATTCTGTTGTGACATGTTGTGTTTCCATCAATGCCAAAGAGGGAGATTGTTGGATAATGTTGTCCTTGATGTCACACAAATGTCATATCAGTCATTAGTCTCAAGTTCACTAAGCTCAAATAGTCTGCAATGCAATCTACAGTGTCAACCAAGCTCACTCGGTCATTGAAGGAAATTTGGAAGACAGTGTTAACCAAGCTAACTCGATCAACAAAGGAAAGGTGAAAGACATTGTTCACCGAGCTAACTCGGTCAACAAAGGAAAGGTGAAAAATAGTGTTCACCAAGCTCACTTGGTCAACAAAGGAAATGAGGAAGTCAATGTTAACCAAGCTTCACTCGATCTCCAAAGGGTAGTTTCCACTGACCTCACTCAGTCATCAAAGGAATCATGGAGAAGTTAGTATTAACTGAGCTTCACTCGATCTCCAAAGCATAATTTTCACTGAGCTCACTCAATTTTCTCAGGAAACTCAGTACTTACTGAGTTCTCTCGGCGATTGAAAGATTGTCACAAAGTTCGCTGTATTAACCAAGCTTAGTCGGTCAACACAGGAATTATTTTCTAGACAAAGTTTACCATGTAGGGTCGGCCAGTATAAGGATTTGCAAATTAATTACTTCTAGCCAACTGTTGTAATTGTTTGATTGGTCAATAATTTGAGCTGACTAAGATAATCTAAAAGGTATATATGGTCATTCCAGTTATGAATTAAAAGGGTGTGAGATTGTGAAAAAGAAGTTATGAATGCAAATTATAGTATGAAATGAAAAAGTGAATGTTGAGAAAAGTCTAATGAAGGATTAGATGTGTTGAAGGAGTTGTAAAGTTGTATTTGATCAATAAGGATCCAGTCAAGCATAACAAAGATCTATAATCAGCAAAGATAAGTTATACATTATATTAGGTCACTTCATTGTTGCTTTCTAACCATTGTAATAGTGAATTCAAAATCTCTTAACAGAGTTGGTTTAACAGCCATTCAATAAAACCTCTAACAAGGTGACAGTTCAGTTGAATTTTTCTAAAGACCTCTAGCAAGTCCACTCCTAATAGGGTGATTAAATCCTTTAATAGGGTCACACGTAATAGTGTGTTTTTGTAACCTTTGATAGGGTTGGCTCCTAATAGGGCTTACTTCAAAAGAGTGAAAAATAGTATCTAGTTACATTGGTGGTTTTTCCCAGATTGGGTTTCCACATTAAAACTGGTGTCTCTTGTGTTCTTAATTGCTAAATTACTTTGTGCATGATAACATACCAGTTCTTAATATTTATCATTTACTGCATTATCAAGTTTCAGCATTTTATATTAATTAGATCAAGGGTATATTCAAATATCTTAGGGACTATGGAAAGTTTTGTAGTAACTGATTCACCCCCTCCCCCTCTCAGTTACTCTATTCTCATTTCCAACACCTTGTTGGTGCTGAGTTCCTATTGATTCCAAGTTATAGTATATCTTGAGCATTGTCAAGTGACTATATTTGCCTTGGTTCTTCACTGACCGAGTTATCTATTTTTAGTTTCTAGTTAGAGTCAACCTTTGCATTTAAGTTTGTGATAGGTATTTAAATTTTTTTTTATCTTACTTGTGGCTTGGATATGCATTTAATGTAAGGGTTTACTTAGTTGGTAACTTGTAATAGGATCACTTATGGCCATTCAAGTATTTAAGGTGGTCTTTGGTAGAGTCTAGGATCATATATTTTTATCATGGAGTCATGAAGAAGTCATTAATTTGAGGATCCTTACTATGGAGTAGCCTGGATTTAGAAGTTTTCATTTGAGTATGGAGATTTCTTCTTCTTTGAAGATGTATTCTTCCTTGTAATGGTCATAACATGAAAGGTCATACAACTAGGCATGTTGGATGTAAAGTTTTTTATTCAAATATATAGAATTTTATCTCTCTTGATCTAAATCTTATTCCTCTTGTTCATTTTCCACTATGTGTTTGTTTTTTGGTTTCCAAATTACCTCTAGTAGGGGTATCCTCAGACTCATAATGCATCATTGATATGAAAAAAGGAGTTATAAATTGTATTAAATCAATGAATAGATTTACAATTACTATCCTTATTAAAGGACAAAGGTAAAGCCTAAGAGGTACCCTAAAGGGAAATATCATAGGTTGCATGATAATAATTAATAAAATAAGTAATTGTCATATGCTCAAATTTTAACTTAAGTAATCTAGAGATAATAAGTGACTTGATAATTAAATCAAAAATGATTTAATTAATAAGAAAATAATTTATTAATCTAAAACCACCCCTTAAGATAAACTTAGGGAGTACCTAAGAACCTAGTGTTGGAATATTCAAATAGGAAAGAATACTTATGAGAGGGGTGGGGGGGTGAATCAGAAGTATCACACTTTAACCAAAAAAATGTTTTGGTGGAAGTAAATTGCATGCATGTAAAAACATCAAGTAAACATGAAACTAAGACATGCATCAACAACACATAACACTAGAATTCGGTAACCTAGAAATCCTTCAAGAATAAGAAGGTAAAACTGGGGTGGGGATGATACCCACAAAAATTACTACAACAATATTGTTCAACCACTTCTGATGGTCTACCCTGTTAAAGGCTTTAGATTGTATTAATAGTGACCTAGTTAGAGGCTTTACAAACACTTTATATGAAGTGTCACCCTGTTAAAGGATTTAATCACCTATTTAAAGGATCTACAAAATAACTGTTAAGCTAACCTATCACCATAGGATTTTCATTCTAATACAATTGCTAGAAAGTATTATGTACAATGAACCTAATAGATTACAATCCTTGATTGTTGAATGTAGGCACCTATTCTACTTTCTCTGATCTTGATCCTTTGTGATCTGATAACCCTTGTTCTAAAAATAAATTTTCTTATGCATCCTTATGTATCCACTCTTATATTTTACAATGAAATTTTTTCTTCGTTAGGTACGGATCTATGATCCATATTCAATCTCTATTTTCTGCTTATTATTTGCACTTATTCCATTGGTTGCATGCCTTCATCATTTTTCTTATTGGCTGCATGTAGATTGCATAGGAAATATAAAAGGTTTGATCTTATCATTAAATCCTTCAAGATTTACCTTATGTTGGCTACAAAAATTTTTTGCATCATAGTTTGTGCAATTACAAACTCTTATGTTGATATTCTGAGTTACTCGACTCCTGAAGCATTACTGATGGTTGGCACATGCTATTTCCTAGATAAATCAGCACCTAAACAAAACTAGCTTACTTGGCACTTGTTTCATTTTTGTATTACTCGACATCATCTATGACACGACACTTGAAATAACACTTGACACTTAAAGTCATTTGGCACTTATACTTCACTAGGCACCTGATCTTCACTCGGCATCTGAAAACTACTCAGCACATGAAGATCACTCAGCACATGAAGATCACTCGACACTTGAAATCTTTTCTAACTTGACTTTTTTTGTAGCTCGGCATACATGGTGTATTTGGCTCTAATATAGAAAGAAGTTAAGTGTATTGGCACTCAAGTGTCAAAAACTATTATGAAGTTTAACAATCTCCCCCTTTGACATGAGTGACAAAAACACTTAACTGACTGTGTGAGTACATTAACTAATCTATTTGGTATATACAAATTTTTTAAAGAAAACTTGATAAAAATTTGTAACTTACAATATATACTTCAAAATGATTGTAACTTCCCCTGAGTTGGTTGTGCCTCATGCATCTCAAAATATCTCCTCCTTTTGTTCTTATCTCCCCCTTTCTTGTCTCCCCCTTTTTATTCTTATCTCCCCCTTTTTGACACTTATGTCAAAGGGATTTAAGGGTTAAGACCATATTTAGCCAAAAATGTATTGTTTACCTCCATAATCATCCTAAGAGCTGCATCCCAATTGTTAAAAGTAATTTTTAGTGACTTATGTTGGATGGAAGACTCGGCATCAAGATGAATAAGTCCATCTAAAGTAGAAATATTTGGGTCTTTCTTGAGAATAGTTTTAGCATATACTTGCTCTTTATGGAGTATTTCTAAATGTGGGGTAATGGAGAACTAGAGTTGTATCAATTTTTCCTTGATATTGGCCTCTTCTTCTATTAACCCAACTATTTCCTTTTGAGTGTGAAGTGTTTGGGAAAAATTCTTCTCACTTTGAGCTAGATCTTTAGGTAGTTGCATGCTAGAAACATTTAAATTTCTTTCCAAGCTCATTATCTTCTGGCTTGTCTCCTATGTGAAGTATGAAAAGTCACACAACTTTTTGTACAATGAGAATATATTCTAAAGTACCTTTTTCACTTTGTCAATTAGCTTTGCCAATTCAACCTGGGAAAGTGCAATTTGAGTTGATATTTTCTCATTTACTTTTCCCTAGAATTTTATTTTAGACAATTCCATGAGTTTTGTATTAGTCTCTTGGTCTTCATTTGTCACTTGGTCAACAATATATGTCAATTGCTCCATGATATGCTTTGACTGATCTAGTGATTACAAACTGAAGGCATCCATAAAGATGTGCTTAATCTCATGTAGTGTTTGCTTTGTTTATACTCCTTCATGAGTATCTCTTGTCTTTTTCTCCTATTCAGTGCTACTCGCACCTCATTTATTTGATCAATGGTTATTGTTTTTGAGTCATAGCCTAGTATAACTATCTCCTCATTTAATTCAAGATCTCCATAGTGAAGTACCCTTGAAATTCTGGTAGAGGTAGATCCTGGAGCTGTTATTTGCAATGGTTGACATGAAGGAGTTCCCGAGGTAGGAAAATTTATCAATGTTTGTATTGCCTCCTACTCTTTAGGGGTTTCTACTATTTCCTTCTCCTGCTGTCTTCTATCTTGATCAATTATGGTAATCTTGGGAAGTGCACCTTGTGTTTTTGTTGTAGGATCAGATGTAATAGTCTATCCTATTTGTTCTATTTGTCCTATTTGTTCTGTTCCTTTTTCTATAGCTGCACTCGACTTCTGTATTGTAGTATCAACTATGCCTGTTGAAATAACTATTGGCATTTGAAGTTGACTACTAGTAGCTATAGAGATAATGGAAGGTGGTTCTTGTGGATTCACCTTATCTCTAACCATGCTTTCTACTAGTTTTTGCAATTCATCCATATTGACCAATACTGGATCTGCACATAATATTGCTTGTTGTGTAGATTGGTCAAGGATTCTTTTGAGATCTTCTGTAGTTAATGGATTGATATTCTGATCGAAAGTATCAGGAACATCAATAATAGTTATAGTTTCTGTAGGTGTGATGGATACTTGAGGAGGGCTAGAGGGTGGCAATTATGTGTCTTGCACACTCTAATTTGGTTGCTGCTCTTGCTCAAATATTGCCATTACATCTTTGTTTTCTGTCTCTTCGTCCTCTCCATCTTTCTTTTCTTCTTCCTTCCTCTCATCTTCTACCTTCTTTTCTTCTTCTTCTTTCCTTTCTTCTTCTCTTTTCTCTACTACTATCTTCTCTTCTCTCCTTTTTCTCCTCTCTTCTATTGGAACAATAGCTTCTTCCTTGTATTCTTCTTCAAGAAAATCTTTTATCTTCTTGTACAAGTTTTTCCATGATTTCATTGTTATTTTAACAATTTCTTCCATCCTATTTTGGGGAATGAAGAATGCCCTATATTTAGGTGTAAACCTATTATTATGCCTTTTGACTGCATTCTTTACTTAATTCCTAGTCAAATTTGGCAATATTCTTTCTAGGGTTGATTCCCTCATCTCCTTCTCCATTTTCAAACAAAAATGCCATCTGTCTTCTACAATTTTAGACAATTCTTTTGGCAATTGACCACCTAGTTCAATAAGAGTGTATTTGAACTGTGCCATCATTCCATAAACTGATTCTTCTATCTTATTCTTTTCTTCTTTGGTAAACTTATTGAAATCAACTTTATGAATGTTACTTAAATCTCCACTACCAATCTTTTTACATAATGTATCTACTAAAAAATGGCTTACCTTTTTAGATTGATCTTCTTCATCAGTATCAGATTGAGCCACATATTTCTTTCTTTTCCTTGGCTCTTCTTGTGTTATCTTGATTGATTTCTTCTTTGTAACTTCCTCTTTACCCTTTTGAGTGGAGGCCCTTGTTGCAGCTCTTGTTATTGGTTTTTGAGGTGATGATGTGGCATCTTTCTTTGGTTTGGGCTTAGCTGGAGGCTGTACTGATGCCTTTCTCTTCTTTGGCTAAGCTTCAGTTGGTGCTTCCTTGGCTTCTTCTTCTTTGGCACCTTCCTCCTTGTCTTCTCCAAGGTCTTGAGTTAATTTTATTGGGCCTTGTTCTTGCTCATCTTCATCATCATTGTCATCTTCTTCTTCCTCTGCTTCATCCTCAATTTCTTCACCAAAATTTTTCTTAATCTTCTTTAACAATTTGTCTTTCTTCTTTAATGTGGAAGCAGTCTTTAATTCCATGTTTATTTTTGACCTTACTACATCATAAGTGCCAAAATGTGGAGCACTTTTATTTGTTTCTTCTGCCAATAATGTAGTTATTGTTGCAGATGCCTCATCAACATTAATTTCATATCCAAATGGCCTTAGCCATATCACTCTTGGAATTGCTACTTGGATGTATGTGAAGTCAATATCAACCAAGAAACATATACCATTAACATGTTCTTCTACCAAAGAAACTAGTATTCTCACCCTTTGTTTCATGGATTTCTTGAAATCTTTGAAATAGCTTGTCATTGTAATCACCTAAAAATGGTCATCTAGACTATTAGCCCCCTTCTCAGCATTTTGGCTAAATTAATTTAATCATTTATCTAGACTAAATTCCTAATAATAAATTTATTTGATTATAGCCTATAGTTTGACTATGCTATCCTAAGTTCATTATTTGATTAAAAGAACATGTCACCTTTTAATTAAATAAAAGACCCCATTCTTCTAACCCACTTAAAGTGCACACATAAAGTCCTTTTTCTATTTTGCAATTAAAAGAAAAGGCTTTGTGACTTTTTTCTTATATGACAAGTCAACTTATATTCTATTGGTTGACTTGTGTGTGCACATGGATCACTCCTCTTTTTGAATTCCACCGTTGATCATCCACCATATTCATCTTGATTTCTACCATCCATACATCTTTAAAAGGGAGAGAGCTTTCCCCCTCAATCCATCCTCATTTTGAATATTGTTATGCTGTAGGTTTTCTAACAAATTTCTTTGGAGCTTTGTGGAGAACTTCTATATCTTGTCTACATTCTCTCATCCATGGCATCATGGCATTCTAGCTTAGCTTAGCTTTCATTTTTACATGTAGCTTAATCTTACATAGCTTAATAATGGTATTGTAACACTCTCATACATGTTTTAGCATAGCTCCACTTTGCATCTCATTCTAGCTTAATTTTCATTTGCATTGCATTCTTGAGGAACTCCTTGCGACATTTGCATTCTTGCATCTTGTCTTTGGAACCTCCCATTGCATGGTTTACTAGCAAGAAGAGTATCTCTAAGGCTCATCTGAGAGCCTTCTTATTCTTAAAATAAACTCTCTTGCACTCCATGGATAGGGAGCTCTAACCTGGCATACAAGCATTCCAAACTCATGGAATCATTTGGTTAGAAGGGTTTAGAGTGTGACACAATTTGAGTGTACATTTTTGGCACCCACCGTGGGGCTTGAATCAAGTTGCTAGATCCATTTGCTTTTATTTTTCATCTCTAATTTTTTACAGCAGCATATTGGATCTAATCAAGTGCTTTTTTAGAATTATCACTTGGGTTTTAAGGCAAACCCATAAGTAGATTGGTTTGAAAGCCAAAAATCTAGTTGGTTTCAAGATTTTATAATATCTTTTAAACCGCTTAGATTTTAGTTCTAAATTTTTTTTTCCAAGTTGGATATGTGTCCAACATGTCTTAGTCCAATTTTCAAAACATTTGGTCATGATTTGTGTGAGTTATAATATTTTCTTTTTTTTTTCACAAAAAGCTATTTCTAATCTCAAATCAGTGAATTTTTCAAAACAATTTATATTTTCAAAAAGCTTTTTGAATTCTAAGAGGGGTAATCTCTTTTTGTTTTGACTTTTGAGGTCGTATTAGGGATCAAAAACTCGATTTGATAAATCTAGCTTGTTTTGACAAAATCAATCTCTAGGGACCAAATGAAGAGATTCTTTTAAATTTCTTATATTTTTGGAAAGCTCTCTGATTTTTAATAGGGATCTCTTCTTTTCATTTCTATTTTTGGATCCAAAATCATAGCAAACAAGTCCAATCTTGTTGACTAGGTCAAAATCAAAGAGTAAAAATGAGAGCATTTGTGATTAACTTGCACTTTCTTTGCATGCACTTGATTGGAGGATAACTTGGATATTTGAGGCAACTAACCACTTTTTATTGTAGTATTTTATATTATTTCACACTAACTTGTGGTGCTAACAAGTTGTTATTGCAGGTTGCCATCCTTGCGAAAAATAATTGAAACATTGCATAAAAAGAATGCATGTCAAAGCTTCAAATGCACAAGGGCTACTAAAAATTGTTTGTAGGGCTGCCCAACTCATAAAAACCCAATTTTTCTTGTTCTTTACTTTACATGTGTGGCATATTCTATTTTTTTATTTTTAAGCATATTAAAACTTATAATTGAGATCTTTTGGTGATAGGAGAGTATGCTCTTCACCCTTGTGGTGAATCAAAAATCTTGACTTACCATTTGGTTTCAAGAGTAAGAGGCAACTGAATCTTCTTGACATGTTTGGGAGAAAATGATTGCAATAGGAGAGTATTCTCTTCACCCTTGTGGTGAATCAGAAATCTTGACTTCTAAAAGTTGATGCACTCTTTGTGTAGTTAGAATCTTTTAGAGGGCCTTCTCTTGGACAACTTGAGAGGAACGACCCAAGTGGGGACAAGCAAATTACCCGACTCTTCCAACCCACTATAAACTCAAGGCTATCAAGGATACAAAACTTTGGTAGACGTAGTGTTTATCTTCGCCTAGTGTGATCGCTTATGGGATTTCAACCATAGGGAGATCACTAGGCAAGAATGCTTAAGGTACTCTTGTGATAGCAAGATCGGTTACTCATCGCAAGGTGAGGTGTCCTACAATTGGGAGCAAGAGGAACACTATGAATGGAAGCCCTATCTAAACACCCTAAGTTAGTAACTACCCTTTTTAGCTGCTCAACTTCTTGGTGCAAGGACCGATCCTAGTGGATTACTCGGATCACCCCAATATTTACACTCACCATCTATGTTCCCTGGGTTATGCTTATGGAATTTCCATGACAAAGCCAATATCTCTTGTGGGAAACCACTTGGTGTGAGGCGAAGGAGCATCAAGCATGGGCCAAGTTGTTGAGTAATGAACCATGTCCTTCAGGTAGATATTGCTTGATGTGTTCTCAAATGTGGTATACCAGTGAAAATCTTTTGAACATATACATTACAATAATTCTAGGGAATTCTTTTGAGACGTCACATATGCTTGTATCATGCAAGGTTTCTTTGTCCCTTGCTTGATTGTTTGAAGAATACTCCATGTGTCACTATCTTGCTTGGAAAGAAATTGTTTTTGAACATCAAACTTGCTATGCTATCAACTATTGTCAAACTTTGTCAACCAAGTCAAAGGATCAAGTGCAAACATTTTCTTATGTTGCTTGCTAAGAGTAGTCTCATCATTTGAATTTTCTTTTATATGTCTCTAGTGCTTGAACATGCTTAAAGTTACTCTTTGGTCTTAGTGCTCATGGTCTTCCTATCTTCATGGTCTATGTTTGCTTGCTAGTTATCTTTTTGCTGAAATGGTTACCTTGGTTTCTTGACAACACTCTTGGGTTGGGAAAGTTGTTCACTTGTCACCCCGCTTGCTCTATCTATTTGGCTATTTGGGCATCTTGACTAGCTATTGACTTGAGTCATTCATGTCATAAGTTTCTTGGACATATTGTTTGACAAGTCACTTTAATCTCTCTCTACTATCTTGACAAGTGAACACTCTACCTCCTATAGTTTCAACATCAAGTTATCTTCTAGGCTCTTTTATGCTTTGCTTTGCATCTAAAACTATGGGGTCTAAACCTTGTGCTACCAAACTTCAACCGAATCTAGATGATCATGATATCCTCCATGTCACTAAAGAGTTTCAAGATCTATATGTACAATACAAAGAACTAGAAGAGACGAATGATCTTTCTTACCTTCATCTCTCTAAGCGCGTGATAGAAATGAAGTCTAAACTTGAGAAAAGGTTAGAGGAGAAGATTGCATCATTACATGAATCTTCCTTAAGGTCTTTACATGCATGTAAGTCACCTTCTTTGAGGTCATCCTCTTCTTCTAGGTCTACATGCTCTACTTCAAGACATCAAATGTCTTCATCTTCTAGATCTAAAGACCTCTTTAGAGAACAAGCAAGTGATACCTCCTTTGAGCCTATGCTAAAATTTCATGATAGACCTATCTTTGACCAAGATAATGATGAATACATGGATACATACCATTCACTTGAGAAACAAAAAAAGGACTCTAGACATACTTCTAATAGAACTTTTTCTCCCTTGGAAGATTCTTATGATGACACTTTGCAAAAACTTCTTGGCAATAAGATCATCATGTTGCCTAAGTCTAGCTCCTATGGAAATCCTTTCTTGGATGATTATTGTGCTTATCATCAATCTAATGACCATGCTACTTTTTATTGTATAGAGATGAAACATAAAATCCAAGATCTCATTGATGATGAGATTGTTGATCTTGGAACCTCTAGTGACTCATGTGGTGAAGATACTTCTCTTGAGCAAGATTACATTAATGAACCTATGTCTAGTAGCAGCTCCATTACATCTTCCACTTCTTCCAACACTCATGCATCTCCCAAAACTTCAAATCTTTCCAGCATGCCTCCATCAAATAAAGAACCTAATGCTTTCCACATAGACTACGTGTATCCTCAAGGGCTACCTCTAAAACAAACTCTAGCTAACCTTCACTTGGCTGCAAACCTTTTCCATGCTACTAATCCTAAACATCCTCAACCTTCATGCACTACTATACCTAATCCAAGCACTAGTCCATTCACTCTTCATTCTCCCTTGTCCTTAGAAGTGGCTCCATGTCAAGAGGACTCTCAAAAAGAAAAAGCTATAAATATCAAGAAAGATCAAGATCAGGCACCCTTTCATCTCTTTCAAGATTTTTCCCCTCCATATCCTATATCTTGTCCACCTCCTAAGTATGATGAAGATACCACTTCCATTATGTCCCTTGAGCTTACTGAAAATTATGAGAAAAGTTCTCTTCATAAGCTATCCAAGGCTACTTGTCAAGATCAAACCATCCCCTCATGTTCTACTTCTCCATATCCACTTCAAAATTGTGCTCAAGCTTCAAGTGCTACTATTAAAAATGTTGTTCCTATCAAAGGTACTTATGAGTCTATTGATGGCTTTGACCATGTTGCTCATTCTAAAGATGTTAATATCCCTTCCCACTATCCCTTTGCATCTTCTAAATCTATCCTTGGTCCTTATCCATCTAAGCTACAACATTCAAACCTTCCATCCATTTTGGGGCCTTATGTTCCTCCATCTCCTACATTCACTCCTAGCTCTCCCATCATACCTCAAGATCAACAAAGACACTCATCCTTGATGAATTTTCACCCATCTATACATCTAAACCATTCATATCATCCTTATTCATCCACAAATCCCAAGTCCTTTGGAAGTGAGAATAAACATAAGAATCCATTGAAAAATGAAGATTTCTATGTCCCATCTAATCGACATGTGAATGCTAAGAAGGAAAATGCACAAAAGAGACTAGAAAGGTCCACTGTTAAGAGAGCTAAATCAAAGCAAATGTGGGTTCCTAAACCCATTATTGAAGATATGTGTTTTAAAGTATCCAAAGGAAAATCTAAAGCTATATGGATTCCCAAGTCTCTTTTAAAAGATTTGAATATTGAAAATACTTCAAAGTTGACATTCAAGCTTCCAAAGGCTTCAATTCTATCTTGTTCCAAAAATCTTCCTAAAATTATTCCAAAGCCTTCCACTCCATTTTTTTCCAAATCTCTTCTACCACCTCATACATCTAAACCTCAAGATACTTCATCCATGATTCCTCCATCATTCCAATACCCTTCAAGGTGTGTGTCAACGTTGATCTTGTCCAATATTTCAACTACCCTCATGAAATCCTCTAAAGCTTACACTTACTTTCTATACATGAACTATTATCCTCCATATACTCTTCCTAGTACCATTTCTCTTTCATCGCCCTATCAAAATCTTTGAGCATACCTTTCTATGGTCTTGGCTTATCATGACTTATCTTTTCTATAGGAGCACTATCTACATTCAAATAGCTTGAGCTCTTTCTAAAAATTCAAAAGAATTTTTTTTTTAAAAAAACATGAAAAAAAAATGAAAATGTGCCTTGGTGAAAACTACTTTTTGTGGCACCTTGGTAGAAAAAATAAAGAGAAATAAATCCATCCTATGGTGAAAACTACTTCTTGTGGCACCTTAGATAAGTACCATGATGAAAACTTGGCAAACAGGCATCATGCATAATTCTTCCAACATCCATCTATCCCCTCTTCTCTCTTTGATCTTGACAATGTTGAGCTATCTTTTCATATTGGCTATCTTATCCACGAGATTTTCTATTGTGCTCTCCCATTCACTCATAGCCTCTATCTTAAGCTTTATTCTTATTGCTCTATCTCATCACTATCCTATCTAGTTGACCCCTTGGTCTTGATCACAATAAAATGAAACATGGTTCGCATAGGTCTCTTGACATGGTTACTCTTTTGGACTACACACTTCATGCTATCTCACTTGTTGGCTTCATTGCTTATCCTACATGCTATCTTTCTCATTACTTCCATTTCTTATCAAAAACATGCTTCATATGACTATTTCACCTCTTTTCCTAGCTTGGGTACTCTTGAGGAGTCAGTCCTTGAGGATCACTTTCACTTGCTTCATACTCTTTTTCATCCATCTTTTCTTATCCACTGGCTCGTTGCTCCATCATATCCTATACCTTGCTAGACATTGGGAGAAAATGATGCAATCTTGCTTGAGAACTAGTGATATCTAAAACCTTCTAAAAAATTCCAAAAAAAATCATATATGATCCTAAAAAAAATCCTAAAAATCAGAAAATGTCTTGAAAAAAAGATCTTCTTAGTGAAAACCTAGCAATAGGCACTTTGATGTATCACCAAAAAAATTAAAAACTTTAAAAATACAAAAAAATTGAAAAAAGTCCTGAAAAAAATCTGTCAAGTGGTGAAAACCTGGAAACAAGCGCTACTTGAAACCCTTGCACCTATGTCTATCTCTCTCAATCATCCACTTCGCTACACATTTCCTAGCTTGGAATTGTTTCTTTTCGTCATCTTGAGGGCATGAATACTTAGCCTTTTTGAGGTATTCTTGTGCATTAGGGTTTCTTTGACAACTCACAAAATAGTGTCTCTCAACACTACCCCTATACACTTTGACATCAAGTTTTTTTCAACACTTTATAGATAGTTTACCTACATTCTCTGATGTCACGATATTTCTCACTATCAGAATCAAGTCTTGAAAAAATGGCCAAGTGACTTATACACACACACTTTAACACTTAAACGACTGAGCTATGCTAATCTTTATCTACTTTGTGTGCTATCTATGATGATTTTCTTTGCCATGTGTTCCCTCCCTTATAGTCTTTCGAGGATGTCATTGACTAGAAGACTGGGGGCATGGGGCATATTTTCTTGATTTCTGCTTGTGGGTATACTTTGTTTGTCTATAGTGTTGTAAGCATTTATGCTGGTCCTATTCAACATGTTGACATACAAATGTATCACCCTTGACTATTTTGCAAGACTGCACTCAGGGTTTATCCTGGCACTTATGCCTTGATACAGGTGTAATCTTGTTAAATTAAACTTAGGGAATCTAATCGTGTAGTTATCTTGACTTACATGTCTCTGATGCTTAGATTGGATTTCCACATACCTATCTAATATCGATCATATTCATATCCTCATAGTTATACTAGTGATGGTTGTATGATCTCATGATGTCCCTAATAAATGCTCAATGATGAAATTAAGAGTCTAAATGTTATGCACTTCTTGCTGGTAAACCAATTTTCATATTAGCTTGCATTTTAGGTTCATTTTCTAGCTTAGTCTTGCATTCTTGCATATGGGGAGAGCTCTCACTTCATCTTTTTGTGGACATATCATCTAACTCCTTTCATATGTTTCTTTACTTTCTTCTTGTTCATGTCTTTTCACCTTCTTAATCTTTCACTTCATCTCTTTTATATCTTATCATCACATTATATAAAGTTTTGACCTCTTAAATAATTTTAACATCTTAGATTCATTTTCGAGATTGAAATCCAAATTCGAGTTCATCTTGATGGTCAAAATTGTCTTTTAAAATTCTACTTTCTTCTGAGTGATTAGCTGACCTTTTGAGGTCTAATCTCTGAATCATCACTATGGCATCTTCATTTCTTCATGTCTTCATCATTTACATACTTCATATCTACTTCAATTCACTGTTTCATGTCTAAAATCACCTTTCTACTCATTTTGACCTAATTTTTATGCTATATCCTTCAAGGTCAACTCTAGTCAAATTGGGGCATTTTATCAGTTTCTTATAGTCATTCTTGGGTTCTAATCATTTATCTTTCATATCAAACATTTCTATATCTCAATTTTGTCATGTCTAGCTAGTTTTTTCTTCCTCTTACCTCATTTTGATTTCGATCCTGAGGGGGTAGAAATACTCTATTGCTGATTACTACAACTATCTATTTCTTAGGAGCATTTGTTTGACCTTATCACTTGCTCTCGATCTATTCACTTTGCTAGATGTTAGAACTCTTTTCAGATCCTAACATCATCTTCCTAATGTTCAGTCTTACCACTATCAGGCTGTGCATTTAGGACTTGCTATCTATTTCTGTATTTCATTCTTTGGAATCAGATATCTATATCTATCATTACCTACATGGCTTCAATTTTCTTTGACATAATGTGTTCCCAGATCGATCACACATTAGTCAAAGAGGGGCAAATGTAATCACCTAAAAATGGTCATCTAGACTATTAGCCCCCTTCTCAGTATTTTGGCTAAATTAATTTAATCATTTATCTAGACCAAATTGCTAATAATTAATTTATTTGATTATAACCTATAGTTTGACTATGCTATCCTAAGTTCATTATTTCATTAAAAGAACATGTCACCTTTTAATTAAATAAAAGACCCCATTCTTCTAACCCACTTAAAGTGCACACATATAGTCCTTTTTCTATTTTGCAATTAAAAGAAAAGGCTTTGTGACTTTTGTCTTATATGACAAGTCAACTTATATTCTATTGGTTGATTTGTGTGTGCACATGGATCACTCCTCTTTTTTAATTCCACCGTTGATTATCCACCATCTTCATCTTGATCTCTACCATCCATACATCTTTAAAAGGGAGAGAGCTTTCCCCCTCAATCCATCCTCATTTTGAATATTGTTATGCTGCAAGTTTTCTAACAGGTTTCTTTGGAGCTTTGTGGAGAACTTCTATATCTTGTCTACATTCTCTCATCCATGGTATCATGGCATTCTAGCTTAGCTTAGCTTTCATTTTTACATGTAGCTTAATCTTACATAGCTTAGTAATGGTATTGTAACACTCTCATACATGTTTTAGCATAGCTCGACTTTGCATCTCATTCTAGCTTAATTTTCATTTGCATTGCATTCTTGAGGAACTCCTTGGGACATTTGCATTCTTGCATCTTGTCTTTGGAACCTCCCATTGCATGGTTTACTAGCAAGAAGAGTATCTCTAAGGCACATCTGAGAGCCTTCTTATTCTTGAAATACAATCTCTTGCACTCTGTGGATAGGGAGCTCTAAGCTGGCATCCAAGCATTCCAAACTCATGGAATCGTTTGAATAGAAGGGTTTAGAGTGTGACACAATTCGAGTGTACAATCATCAGGGCATCAAAATTTTCTCCCATTTGTTCTATATATTCATTTATTTGGGCAATGATTGTTCTATCATTCCTCCATGTCACTTTTCCAAAAGAGGGAAACTCATTTTGAACATAGAAGAATATGCAAACTAGAATTGCTCCAAATTTGCATTGAGTACCCTTTGTCCTTCTTATGGCAGCTAGATTTTCACTAATCTATTGTAGTTGTACTTTTGTAAGATCATAAGTATGATCCTTTTTCACCAATTTGTAACCTACATCTATTGCAATACATGGTACACTGTTGAGTCTACTAGATTAGTAGAACTTATGGGCAATGACTCTAATAGCAAACTCAACTAGAGGATCCTGTATGGTGTGAATTGTCATTCCTTTTTTGTTCCACTAGGCACTAGTGTTCTTTTCAATAACCTCCTTCGATTCACTGTTCAAGGTTTTGAACCGATCTAGGGTTGGGTACCTTGTTACTCTATGTATGATTTCTTTGTTCAATTTGATGGGAATATCTTCTAACCATAGATTACCACCATGAATTTTGCTCAGCACAAGTCTAACCCATTTTGTCTTGAATATGGTGGGAAAGATCAAAACTTGGGTCAAACCCTTTCTTTCAACAATTTTGAATTCATCTTTCAAGACTCCATTTATGCACAATTTCTCATAGGCTTGCCTTATTTCCATATCTCCTAGGGCACCTATCTTACAATTGTAGCATTTCCTAACGTCTTGAACCATTACAACTTTTTGGGGGTATTTGGGAGAGAGCTCTGGCTGGGTCATTTTTGTATGAAAATTCAGGTATGGGATGAAAGTTAGGTTGCTTGACCTCATTTGACACTAACTAAACTTCAAATGACTCTTTGTCCTTAGTTTTCTTGGAACTTGACACCATTTATGCAAACTAGGGTTTCCTTTTTACGAAATATAAAATTGCATAGCTCGGCACAAATGAGAAATACCTCAAGATCAATGAAAACACGTTGGGAGTTGTTGTAATCTTCTTGAAATGCTAGATTCTTTGCTGTGAATTTGCTCTGCTCTTTTTCTCTTCTTTGCTTCTTGATCGCGATTAGTAAAATTGATTAAAATTGCGATAATATACCCTATTTTCATTGCATTAAATGCTCAACTACCAACTTGGCTTCTAAAAAGGTTTAACCTAACTCGGCATCAGTTATCAACGCAGTCACTGTTAGGAGCTTGGCATGTATTGGAGTTTAACTCAGCATCCAAAGATAGCTAGACAACATCATTTAGCTTTTGTCTTGACATTTGGTCTCATGCAATTTTATACTTTTTATTGCTTCTTTGTCTTGGTACTAATGTGTGATATAGCTTTGTATATCAGTCTCCTATACTTCTCATGCTTATTTTGATGAAGTGTGATCACTTGACCCATTGGGTGAAGTGATCCCTCCACTTGATGTGTTGCATTCATCTTTCTTTTTCCAAGTTTTATTCATTTGCCCTCTTATATTTTCAACATCAATCTTTTCTTTGCCCTTATTTTCTTCAGTCTTGGGTGCCCTTGACCTTGTAGGATAGTTTCTACTGATATGACCAATTTTCAAACAGCTAAAACATGTAGTTTGATTCAACCATCTTTTTTAGTTCCCTTTGAAATGTGTTCTTATGCAGTTTTGTGGTATATGTCCATATTCTTGACAATAATGACAACTATACCTGGTGTTGTAATCCCAATGATAATGACTTTCATTCCTTTTTGATTTGGTTGGTTGATTTGATGTCCATATAGGCTTTGATCTACATTCAAATGCTCTATGTTCATACTTTTTGCAATTATAAAAATGTCCATCAAATCTCTAAGTTCTTGTGTCATATGACCTTGCATGTTGCACTTGTGACAGAAACTCTTACTATTGGGTGTGTTTGATTGATTCAATATTCTACTCCTACAAACATTAGTTGTATGCCCCTTTCTTATTATAGTAATGACAAGTGGGTTTCAAATCCTTACCTTTGTCACTTCTTTGTTTAGAACTCTTTGATGATTCCCCAACTTCAGTGCTATTGTATCCAAGTCCTAATGTATCATGGGCAGATTTTGGGAGTTTCATCAATTGTTCAAAATACTTGATGGCTTCACTTGAATTGTTGAAATTCTCTGCTACCTCTTTTTCTCTATTTAATTCATTCTATATTTGTTCATTTTGCATCTTCAAAGTAGAGATCTCAATATTTTTCACATTAAGTTCATGATGAAGGTTCATCATTTGGGCAAGTGTATCCATTTGCATGTTTGAGATCCTTGTCAATTCAGTAAATTTTTCTTCAAGTCTGTTTGCCAGAATTTTTTTGTCAATTTTCATCATGACTTTATCCTTTACTGCTCTTTTCTTTTGTTCAGTAATTTTACATATCATTATGGCCTGTGATTCATGTTCCATCTTGAGAGATCTTATCTCCTCTGCTTGAACTTTGTTTTTCTCCATTAGTTCTGCTATTGCTGCATCAAACTCTTTAGTGTCTCCATTGGCAAACACTTGTGTGGTATCAACCTCCTTGTAGTGTATATCATTTTTAGCTATGGCTATCTTCTTTATTCTCTTTAAAGATTTTCTTAATTCCACTCTTTCTTCCTCTACCTTTTATAGAGTGAGATGCACATCAATCACTTGGTTTTCAATGATCTTTCTAAGTTTGGAAACTTTCATGTTTAGATTTTTTTTTCAAGTTGTCAAACTTTTCCTTGTGAGAACCTGGATGCTCTGATACCAATTGTTGAAATATTAAAGTGTGATACCAATAAGTATCACACTTTAACCAATAAAACCTTTTGGTGGAAGTAAATTACATGCATCTAAAAACATCAAGTAAACATGAAACTAAGACATGCATCAACAACACATAACACTAGAATTTGGTAACCCAAAAACCCTCCAGGAATAAGAAGGTAAAACTGGGGTGGGGATGATACCCACAAAAATTACTACAGCAATATTGTTCAACCACTTCTGATGGTCTGCCCTGTAAAAGGCCTACACTGTTAAAGGCTTTATACTATATTAATAGTGACTTGGTTAGAGGCTTTACAAACACTTTACATGAAGTGTCACCCTGTTAAAGGATTTAATCACCTATTTAAAATATTTAGAAAATAGCTGTTAAGCTAACCTATCACCATAGAATTTTCATTCTAATACAATTGCTAGAAAGTATTAGGTACAATGAACCTGATAGATTACAATCCTTGATTGCTGAATGCAAGCACTTGTTCTGCTTTCTCTGATCTTGATCCTTTGTGATTTAATAACCCTTTTCTGAAAATAAATTTTCTTATGCACCCTTGTGTATCCACTCTTATATTTTACAATGAAATTTTGTCTTCCTTATAAAGACATTTGAGGATTTAGGGTTAGGTATGGATCTACGATCCATATTCAATCTATATTTTCTACTTATTATTTGCACTTCTTCCATTGGTTGCATGCTTTCATCATTTTTCTTATTGGCTGCATGTAGATTGCATAAGAAAGATAAAAGATTTGATCTTATCATTAAATCCTTCGAGATTCATCTTATGTCAGCTACAAAAACTATTTGCATCATAGTTTGTGCAATTACAAACTCTTATGCTGATATTCTGAGTTACTTAACTCCTGAAGCATTATTGATGCTCGACACGTGTTGTTTCATGGATAACTCAGCACCTAAATAAAATTGGCTTACTTGGCACTTGTTTAGTTTCTGTATTACTTGGCATCATCTATGACTCGGCACTTGAAATATCACTCGGCACTTTATTCTACTCGGCACTTAAAGTCATTCGACACTTATACTTCAATTGGCACCTAATCTTCACTCAGCATCTGAAAACTACTTGGCACATGAAGATCACTCGACACCTGAAATCTTTCCTAACTCGACTTTTGTTGTAGCTCGGCCTACATGGTGTATTCGGCTCCAATATAGAAAGTAGTTAAGTGTATTGGCACTCAAGTGTCAAAAACTATTATGAGGTTTAACACCTAGAAACTACTTCTAAAAGAAGAAACAAATGGGTCCCAAAAATAAAGGCTTAAATAGGTGCCCAAGAAAAACTAAACCTTTGTAAAGAGGAGAATAGAGAAAATTACGTCAAAAAAACCCTGCTCCAAAAAGAGATGAAAATAATGCTAAAACAAATAATGAAGTACTGACAAAACCTTAAAACTAGGTAATGTCCTAGAATATTGAAGGATTGGAGCAATACAAATCCATAAAGCTTGAAGAATACCTACATTTAAAAACTTGTACAAAGAAAAAAAAGACAAGAAGATAAAAGGGTTTTGATGAGTCTAAAAAATGCCTTTATTTTGTTATGTTTAAGATACTTTGTGATACTCCATTTATGCTTCTTTTAACACTTATAAGCCTATGTTTGATAAACTTTTGATGATTTATGGGGTAGAAAAACTATGTCATCTTTTGCCTAAATTATATCTAATATGCAATAGTTCCTATAAATATCCAAATGTGCATTCTTATGCTTGAATTTAGTTTGATGGATGTTTATTTGCAAATATTTCTTATATCATAACTAACCTGATGATAAGGATTAAAGGATGAGCAGAGGAATCCAAAAGTTAGTTGCTGACAGCATTCAAGGAGAAACAAGCATCAAGGAACAACCACGAAAAGGAAGTTATAACCACTCCAGGAAACATGGTAGTGAATAAGGAGGAGCTTTTACGAGCCATTGTCTTCTCTACATTTACATTCTAACAAGTGGATGCTGAGACCTCATTGCTCCCTCCTCAATTCTGTTATCCTTCCTTTCCGCTTTCAATTGTTCTCCTATACTCTCTCCTGCAGACTTAACTTAGGATAGTTACTTTTCTGTTATGTAATAAAGAGTACATTCCCTATATATGTCGGGAATGACTCCTGTGTGTGAAGTTTTAGTTTTTGATAAGTTTTATTAAGTAAGAGAGAACACTAATTCACAATTTTTTGTAGTTGTGTTTTACAATTTTGAATCATGTAATGAATGATTAATGAAATGACTTAGTTCTCTTTAGCTTCTATCCTATGTTGGTAGATTAGAGAAGCCAACCAAGGGGGCCCACTTGGAAGGTGGATTAGATTGGGATAGAATAGATTCATTTTACTAGCATTAGCACTATTTTAAGTAAGACGTAGCTAGTTAATTCCTTCCTGTAGCATCACACTTCATAAACGTTCCTGCAGCATCTGCAAGAATAGACTAGTGGATGAGTCAAGATGGAATCTTTGTTATCTTGTCATTGTGTTTTCAACATTCATAGATTCATTATTTTTCTTTCCACAGTAGTAGTGCAGTTTCCTTCCTTTGCATTTTTACTTTCCTGCAACACAAGCATAATGACTCATCAAGGTACTTAGTGCACATACTATGCTGACTATTTCAAGTATACGTCCTTTGGATGACAATCTAAATGCACCTCATGGTAGGGGAAAAGTAGTCCTTAGCTTGAATAGATTATTCCTAAGCTAGGCCTAGTGCATGACTATGGAACACTTATTGTGAGGCGGTTCATTTTTGGTGCTGTTGCCGGGGATGGTGTCAAGCTAGGAGCATTTTTGAGTCATAGTTTTTAGATTAAGTTCTTTTTACCAGTGTGGAAATTTTAGTTGCATGCATCAAAGAGGAAGATGATGAGATGAATATAGAAGATTTCTTCCACAAGGATCTATTAATTTGAATGAAGAAGTTGAAGAAGAATTTGAGTTGTCCTTTGAAGACACAAGTCTTGTTTTCCCCACAGTATCATCATCAAGAGCTAAATTCCTAGATATATCTGGTCTCCAACCTTTCACTAAAATAGTGACCAGTCTTCTTGATAACACTACCTTGAATCCACCAATTGTTAATCATCTAGTGCCTAACATTCCTTTTTAGTAGCAACCTCATAATCCATTCCCACTAGTCATGGCACAACCCACTTTTCCATTTCCACTTCCAAGTCTCATAACCAACGCCAATCTCAAGAATATACCTCCTGCTGCTCTTCCAAAGTTCTATGGTCTTGCAATTGAAGAACCTAATACCTTCTTGTTTGAGTTTGACATCCTTTTTCATAGTTTTGACTACAACACTAATGCCCATAAGCTTAAATTATTTCCAGCCACATTGAAAGAATCAGCTTTATGATGGTTCATGGGCTTAGGAGCCAATGCAGCTGCGAATTGGGATGAAATGAAAGCCTTATTTTTGGAAAAATATAAAGAATATTAAAAAGCATCTGGCACAAGAGGAGATGATATCTTTAGGATATCACAAAAGGAGGAAGAGACATTAGAAGACTATGTTTCTCAATTTTTATATACACTACAAAATAATCCTCAACACACATTGTCTAAAGATTCTCAAAAACTAGTCTTTCTAAGAGGAGTGAATGAAGACTATTTGGATGCATTGGACCTGATGGCTAGTGGAAATGTATATCAAGCTCAATGGGATGACCTCAAAAAAATATGTCAGAACTACTCAAGGTCAACTATGAAGAAAGGTTGAGGACCCCATTCTACGGTTACAAAAGGAATTAGTCAAGGCATTTCAAAACTTGAAATATCTAATTTGTTGTCAGATTTCAAATAAGACATCATTAATGATGTCACTACACAATTGGAAATAATGACTGCAAAGAAGAAGCAAGTAGAGGCTGAGTTACAACTAGCTGAGTACTATCATCATTGCCGAAAGTAAAAGAAGGATTGCCACTGTAAATTGTTTGCAAGCATGGAGAACCAACATCTTCCAACTGAATATGTAAAGATAGATGGGGATGATGAGCAATTATTCTTTGTTGCTCAACACTGACCATGGGCTCAACGTTAAGGTATGCCTCAAGACCCCTTGCAAAATTTAAATTCATATGGTAATCAATGGAAAAACCGCAATACCTAAGGTCCTCCACAAAACCAACTCAATTGGAATAATGCTAGGCAAAATAACCCACAATAGTCTTAATGGTCTCAAAATTTCCAACAACCTTGGCCTAACTAGAAGAATAACCAATGGCCCTAGAACTAGCAGAACCAATGGCAACCACCCCAAAAGAATTGGAAATCTCCAAACCAATGGAAGGGATCTCAACAATGGCCTAACCAAAATACTGGTGCTCCACAATTACCCCCTCTAGCTCAACAACCTGCTTTAATGCCACCACCTACAAATAGTGGACCTCAAAAGTGAACATAGCTACCTGCACAGCCATAGCCAAATCCAAATAGCCAACCATAGTAGCCCATGTATAGTGCTAATACCTAGTAGTACCCTACTTATGCCCTAGATGTTGCAGATATACATTTGAGATCTAGAACGATCTTACTAGCACCAAAGCCCCCTCTTATAACTAAAGTACCAGACTCTCCTGCAGCATTAGAAACTTTGGTTGATGAACTTGTTGACCCAACTAATGTTACCATACCAATACCAGTTCAACCAATAGTAGAGCCTTCTTTTCCAGACCAACTAATACAAAAGAAACTTGAACAAAGCAAGGAACAACCCTTTGACATTGTTAATCGGTTGAAGAATATGCATGTCCAAATACCTTTATTTCAAGCTATTAAGGACATTCCTTCTTATGGAAAAGCTATAAGGAAAGCTTATCTAAAGAAATCTGGAAGGAAGAAGAAGGATCCTACCACAGTTCATGTTGTTGGACACTTAGCTGATATCATGTTAGGAAGAGTGATTTTGCCAAAATATTCTGACCCAGGGAATCTAGTAGTAAGTGTCAGCATAAATGGTCAATTTGTTAAAAATTCCTTAATAGATTTGGGAGCTGCTATAAATGTAATGACCAAAGAAACTATGAAGAAGTTACAAATAGAAGGATTAAGGCCCACACCAACTATTCTACAGCTTGCAAATAGTTCCACTGTCATTTTTGATGGAATGATAGAAAATATTGTTGTAACCTTAGATTCCTTAGAATATCCTGCAGACTTCATGATTTTGTCCCCTAAAGTAAACCTATCTGGCTATCCTATCATTCTAGGTAGACCATGGTTGGCCACAGCTGATGCAAACATAAATTGTAGATCAGGGAATATGACCATATCAAATGGCCAAGCAACCAAGCAACATGATTCTCATATCCTCAACAAATAGTTCAAAGCAGGTGAGTGGGCATTATTGTATAATTTCCACTTTAAGGATATGTCAGGGAAGCTATAGACGCGATGGTTAGGATGATATCAAATCATCCATGTCTTTGACAATGGAATAGTTCAACTAACCACAATTGATGATGTGCCTTTCAAAATGCTGATCAACAGTCATTGACTTAAGCTTTACAAACAACCTCAAACAAAAGCTGAATTCATGCAACAGTTCAAAAAATTGGATCCAACAACAACTCAACTATCTCTTCCTGTAGCAGAAGGTGAAAACCTTCTACTTGCTCCTCTTCAACATTAATTCTAATTTGCATGTCCATAATAATAAATTTATGATTTGCATAAAGTCCATTTTCTTTTCATGATATTTCTTTCCATTCATATCTTAATCTTCCATCCACCCACCCCACTCCATTTCTTAATCTTCCATCCACTCACTTTCTACATAATTAAGTTTTTGTGTTTTCAATCAAATCTGCACATGCTGATGGATGCTGCCATTTACATTATTTCCACCACCTTTTTTTTGGAGCATGTTACAATCCACTTGGCAGGTATAAATGTTTTCAAACTATTATTCATTTATAAGTTTGCAGATTTTGTTAATTATATATAATACCGCATAGTCTCTATAATTACAGTGTATTCCAATCCCTCACCCATACTAGTCTGACAATTGAGGACACTTGTCATAAAATTAGCATGGGGCAAGGGAGTGTTGTACTATCCAATGACATGCTTGATTAACTGTGATGATTTTTTAAAATCTTGGCATTACCCTTTATTAATGAGAACTTTTTGCCAGAAGTATGCCATGTCAAGTGTTGTACTCCCACTTTTTTAATGAATTTTTTTCCTTGTTCATGACAATTTTTTTCTGCTAAGCCATGATGTGACCCATTTTTAAAGTTTTGGCATTTGAGCCATGTTTTCAGATGATTTCCATGCAAATTCATGATTTACTTTTATCTAAAGTTTAATTATGGCACATAACAATTGGTTATGGCAATTAATGTTCCCAAAAAGAAGTGGTGAAGCATCTGAGAAATAATGCAAAGTCTTGAAGTTTGCATTCAGAAAGGGAGAGAGAAATGGAGTAGCAGAAGAAGTATCAAGAAATGGGATGAGGTTTATAGAGAAGAGATCCAGTTGAGCACATTTTGTTGCTCTCTAACGTAGAAGCAGTAAGAAGATTCAATGCATGTGGGTGGTTAGGTTATTGTTTGAATTTAACATCATATGATGAAGAAGAAGTTATAGAATTCACTAGGACATTTGATGAAGGTGAAGCTTCTGTGTGGGGTTTGATAGTAATTGCAACAGAAGAACAAATTGCAGAAGTAATAGGGTTACCTTCTGTTGGAGAGCATTATCTGAGCTCGCATGATGCTAGGTCAGCAAGGGCCTAGTTCACTACACCACATGACCCTCAATTGGATGTTACAAAGTAGGGGTGCAAGAGATTGTCTTTTCCACCTCCATAGCCTGAGCTAGCAATGCATATCATCAGGTATTTTACTTGTGAAGGAAGATTTTCTCACTTACATGCACACCATTTTAAGTTTCTTAGTTGTATAAAGAACAATATTGCCATGAATCTTCCAAATTTTCTATATAATATGCTCTATATTAGTGCAAAAGAGACTCAAAAAGGGAAAGATAATTTTGTCACTCACCATGCCTTGATTAAGTTTTCAATAGAAAAGTCTCTTAGGGATGTATCCCCTTTGACATGGGATGACTTTGTGAAATTTAAAACCCTACAACCCTAAGTTGACCTTAGTGAATGGCAGGGTGAGAAAAATGTAGTTCCTAGTAGTAAGCCTATAGAACAAAATATTGAGGGAGCTGAAATAGAAAACGTACAAGGGATTGAACCAAAATTTGCTTCCATTCAAGAGAATGTGCCTCCACTTGAGAAGGACATCCCTAAACCCACTACTAGTAAAGCTAAAAGGAAACGAAAGTCACTAGAAGAAACTACTGCTCAACAAAAACCTAGTCCTGCAATTAAGCAACAGAAGAAAACAAAAAAGGTTCCTGCAACAACTAATCCTACAACAGTGACACTAAAAAAGAAAAGTAGGCAAAAGATAGTAGTAGAAGAAGAGACTCCTTTATGGAGAAGTCCTAGAATGAGAGGGTAGATTTTTAAAGATTCTATATTGTCTAAAGCACCTACTCCAAAGTCTCTTGTGTAGATAATTTCTAACCATTCTCCCCTTCACACTGAGATTACAGAAGCTTCTAGTAATCCTCCTGCAACATGTGAGCAAGAAATTAATGAAACTTTAATGGATTTACTAGGTGTTTCAACCCATGAGAATGAAGTAGTTCCTGAATGTTAGGATTTGAATACTACCTTAGTCCCAGATAAGTCAACATGGATCAATAGTTTGGTGGAACATCTATGGCAGGAACAGAAAAAGAAAAAGGATTATGAGGAGGATAACAGTGCTATCACCTTGCAAAAACTCCTTGTCCAATTATATGGACAGCATTTCTTTTCTAAAGCACTATGGAAAGAGGAGAAGAAAAGAATGAGCAAGATCATAACATCACAAAATGAGGAGATTGAAGAATTGAAAGAACAACTAGAAAGATAGAAATAGTGCATAGAACATGCACTTAAATTAGCTGATCAAGCTCTTGCTTGCAGACCACCTCCTCAAGTATATGCTTTTTGTTTGAAAGTACAATATCTTTTTCTTTAGTTGATGTTAACCCTTAGAAATGTAAATGCAAAATTCAAAACCGCACAAGAGTTTTATGGGCTCTATCAAACCTTACCACCATGGCAGCAAAATCTATTGTGTGAGTTGTATATTCATAATTTTTTCATTCCTGTAGAAACTGAGTGGAATCCTTTGCTCTATATAGGAGATGTGCATTTGAAAGCTTTAATGTCATGGATGTCTAATGAGGCAAATTATGATAGACAATTGGGTAATTACAGAGATGAGGAGAGAACAAAACCTTTACCCTTGAGGGTAGAAAGTAAACAACCAGAAGAAATGCTTCGTGATTGGTTTACATTAACCTATGGGAAGAGTAATCCAGAAGTTAGAAAGAAGGTATTTGTTGCTAGAGACAAAGTGTATGCCAAATATGAAAACTTGCCCTACTTTGCATTCCAGAGATCTATGACCAGAGTAAGAAGTAGATGGGCACGGTTACCTAATTCTCTCACAAAATTAGAGCAGCACAATCCTATTAATTTGGAAACAACACTATACAGACTTCCAAAATATTTAGAACTGGGAAAGCAACTAAGGCCAAAGCTATGGTGTCCTTTGACCATCCAACCTCCAATGCTTTTATGGCCCCTGTATGATATTGATGTTGACAAACTTGATAAGTTGTAGGAAGACCACAGGCGAGAAGTATGGGAAAGGACTAGAGGATTCTATTACACCTTCAAGAGTAGTAGAAAGGGAAAGACAGAACTTGGGGAGCTCAGATCTTTGACAAAGAAGTGTAATGCTTGAGGACAAGCATTAGTTTAGCAGGGGGTAGATGATGAGTCTAAAAAATGCCTTTATTTTGTTATGTTTAAGATACTTTGTGATACTCCGTTTATCCTTGTTTTAGCACTTCTAAGCCTATGTTTGATAAACCTTTCATGATTTATGGGGTAGAAAAACTATGTCATCCTTTGCCTAAATTATATCTAATATGCAGTATTTCATATAAATATTCAAATGTGTGTTCTTATGCTTGAATTTAGTTTGATAGATGTTTATTTGCAAATATGTCTTATACCATAACTAACCTAATGATAAGGATTAAAGGATGAGTGAAGGAATCTAGAATTTGGTTGCTGCTAGCATTCAAGGGGAAATGAGCATCAAGGAACAACCACAAAAAGGAAGTAATAACCACTCCAGGAAACATGGCAGCAAATAAGGAGGAGCTTTTACAAGCCATTGCCTTCTCTGCATTTATGTTGTAACAAGCGGATGTTGAGACTTCATTGCTCACTACTCAATTTTGTTATCCTTCCTTTTCGCTTTTAGTTGTTCTCTTATATTCTCTCTTGCAGACTTAACTTAGGACAGTTACTTTTCTGTTATGTAATAAAGAGTAGATTCCCTATATATGTTGGGATCGACTCCTGTGTGTGAAGTTTTGGTTTTTGATAAGTTTTATTGAGTAAGAGAGAACACTTATTCATAGTTTGTTGTAGTTGTGTTTTACAATTCTAAATCATGTAATGACTGATTAATGAAATGAATTAGTTCTCTTTAGATTCTATCCTGTGTTGGTAGATTACAGAAGCCAACCAAGGGGGCCCACTTGGAAGGTGGATTAGATTAGGATAGAATAGATTCATTTTACTAGCATTAGCAGTATTTTAAGTAAGACATAGCTAGTTAATTCCTTCCTATAGCATCACACTTCATAAACGTTCTTACAGCATCTGCGAGAATAGACTAGTGGATGAGTCAAGATGGAATCTTGGTTATCTTGTCATTGTGTTTTCAACATTCATAGATTCAGTATTTTTCTTTTCACAGTAGTAGTGTAGTTTTCTTCCTTTGTATTTTTACTTTCCTATAGCACAAGCATAATGACTCATCAAGGTACCTAGTACACATACTGTGCCAACCATTTCAAGTATACGTCCTTGGGTTGACAATCTAAATGCACCTCATGGTAGGGGAAAAGTAGTCCTTCGCTTGAATAGATTATTCCTTAGCCAGGCCTAGTGCATGAATATGGAACACTTATTGTGAGGCGGTTTAGGTTTGCTCTAAAAGTATGAAAATTGTATTCAAAAAAATGAAAAAGATAATAGATAATTACAAAAGATTTATCCTTATAGAAGGATATTGAAACTCGAAAAAGGGTAACCTAAAAGGTAAAAGATATTTAATAATTACTAATTAATTATTAAATGTGAATGCAAAAATAAATAAAGGTGAAATATTAAGAAGGGAGAAAAGGTAATTTAATAAATGAAATGAAATTAACCTTTTTCTCTAACAACCCCTCTTAAGATGAGCAATAATGTAAATAGAAAAAATGTAAGGAAACTACAAAGCTGAAAGTAAACTTGGGTCTTGGAAACAATGCCTAATGAGGTAACCAATCACAATAAAATCTCTATGAAATAAAGAAGTAGAGAAAACCTAGTGGAAAAACCCCTACTCAAAAAATATGTAGAAAAGGCTACACAAATGAAACATCTCAAGACCATAAGTATAATGAAAGCCTCCATGACACAAGCTTGAGACTTCACAAGCACCCTAGAATGGTAAAACTTCTTTGGTGATGAACATACAAATGTGGCTCCAATTTGAAGGAAACAAAGGCACTAGGTAAGGATGATAAAACTCATGTATGTAAGGTGCAACTGGAAGTCCTAGTTGATGCTCAAATGAGAAAGAATGAGAATCCTAAAATGGAATCTTTAATGAAGGTGAGATAATAGTTGTTTTGAATCTATCATTTGAGAGGATATGTATGCCCTCTGATATATCCTCAACAACTACAATAGTTTTCTCAATGACTTGAGCTACAATAGTAGGCAATGGTGAAGAGAAATCAAATGCAAGAGATAGAATCTGAACTAGAGGTGGAAGTGTATGTTGGCCTAGTTTTTCATGCTTTCCTCATAGTGAAAATCCTAATTGAATTTCCTAAAAGTCTTATAAACCCTCGATTGTGTGCCCTAACCCTCAAAGTAATTAAAACATAATTTATAAATTTTTTAACTAAGTGGGACATGCTTACCCTAAGTTTTCTTTTTAAGACAAATTACTTTATTATTTTCTATGAAATAAATCTTTTATTATTTAAGCTTGCCCTAACTATGGTCATCCTTTTTAAGCATTTAATGAAGCTTCATAACTTTGGAAATTTGTTCTAATCATCCATTGATCTTTCCATGATCAAAAATTAGTGCGTGCTTGCATTGAGAAGATGCATGATCTTTAAGTGAAGCGGGCAAGCACCTATGTTCCATGTAGCACTTGTTGACAATGGGTCTTGACTACATCGTAAAGAATAAAACTCATTAGAGTTTGTTAGTACTTCATCAGACCTTTTTTAGAATTTTTAGTACTTGTCAGTGGATGTTCCACTTTCATGTGATCTTATTGGTTTCCTCATTCTAGTGGGGTTGCTTTTTCTTTCAAATTTGTTACATTTTTTTAACTTTGGAAGATCAATAGATGGAACTTACTCTCTTGATGAATATACAATGATTTTAACCAAAGCGAGGAAGTGCCTTGGCAACACCTATCTAGGATAACACTATGAAGGATGTTACACATAGTTCAAAAAGGTATAGACTATACATTGTTGATCTTGATTAGATTGATGGATGGCATTTACCTGCAAGTTGAAATTGAACAATGTTTAAACAAAGTGGGTAAGAACCTTATTGAAATTTGGCATATGATGATGTCACAAACATAATCTTTGAAAGGTGTTACTCCATCTATACTACTAATAGTTGTCAGAGATGATCATCACAAATGTAATAAGCTCACTGGCTAGTGTGACTGATTTAATGTTAAAAGGTATTTTTTGCACCATTGATCTTTGATGGATTAATAGATGGTGCTTCCTCACAATACCAAGATGCAATGATTTTTACCAAAGTGGGCAAGCACCTTGGTGACACCTATCCCAGATGAGATCATAATAGGTATTTTGCATAGTTCAAAACATGCAAGTTGTATACCATTGATATTTTCAAAATCAAGGGGTAGCACATTACTGCTATAAGAAAGTGCTCAACATTTAAATAAAGTGGGGAACCATCATTTTTCCATGTGGCAAGGTTGGACCTATTGTAAAGAAGAGTTGTTGAGTCATGCTAGGGTGGAAAGGGGTTGTGAAATGAAGCAAAGTAATTGGCCAAATAAATAGGTGCTCACCAAGTTGGCGATGAATGTGCCAGTGTGGTCCCTTTTTAATGGGTCTTATTCACCAAGTATTATGATCGTCGATCTTTAGAAGATCAATAATTGAAACTTCACTGCGTTGTGGAGATGCATGAATTTTAAACAAAGTGTGAAAGTGCCATTTTGATACATGGCAAGGACTTTAAAACTTTAAAGTAGCATTTTTATTTTTAAACAAGGCCATCCAATGTTATGTGATTGACAGATGAAATTCAAATTTGAGGCATGACACAAAAATGACTATTAGATGCATTAATACTATTCAGGGCTACTCCATATGACCTTAATGCTATGATATAATTTGAAAATTCACCATAGCTAAGCCACCCAATCATTAATTTTTCAGAGAGCAAGGGTTTATAGAGCTAGGGCACAAGATTCTATAAGGTTTTAAGAAATTCACAGAGCAATTTGTAGAGAAAAATAAAAAAATCAATGGGTAAGTGGTTTGTAACTCTTGAAAAGTTAAAAAATTATAATTGTTCTAAGAAAAATTTAAGATGCCTCCCCCAAAGTAATTTTATGGCTTTATGGATTACCTTAAAAGAACTGTTCATGATGATTTCCTTGAAAAATTGCCTCTATCTATGAATGAATCGACAAAAGGAAGGGAACTCATCCCTAAAAACCCTAGGTTGGTTGTAGATGAGGGTTTCTATAAAAAAGCCAATTGGGTAATAGATGTACAGGTTTTAGTGGGGATTTTAGAATTGTTCTAAAAATGGTTTTCAAAATGCAACTTGAACACCCCATTGATTAATGCTTGGGAGTTTGACATTGGCAAATTGGTTGTTCGTGAGATATTTTTGACAGTAACCTATTAATTGACATAGCCAAGAAGTACAACCCCATCACTAGAATTGTGAAGAACCATGTTGAGGATAATCTCTTTGGGGTTTCACTCACCTTGATTAGAGAGGTATTCAAGCTCAACCCTAATCAGGTAGTCCATGAGAAAATTGATATGGATGAATTTCAAGAAATATATGACGCATAGAGGGTATACTTGAGGGCAGAACCACTACAACAACATGTTATAAAAATTGGAACACTACCTTTGGTTAAACCTAATACCCCAAAACCTGTGATGAAGAAATGCCTCAATCCTAGGGCATAGGCCCTATATTTTACCCTCTACAAAATATTTGGGATTAATGAGTAGGATTATATCCAAGGCTCTATTGTTCTTATCATAGCTCAAGCCTTGCAATTTGGAATGACCATAATTCTTGATTTTTCTACTTTCCTAGCTAAGGAAATTTATAATGGTTTGGTTGGAATAGCTCAAAGCAAGGTGAATAGGCCTTTTTTTTGGTATTATTTGTTAATGTACATATGTCTTTACAAGGGAATCTCTTTCTTCTACAAATAAATGAAGTTAGAACTAGAAAGAGATGAAGAGGAGCTCCCAATTTAGTTATGGAGCACTGACATGACTTGGGAAGTCACAGATGCTAGCTATGTCAGATTTGATATATACTTTTCTTCAAGGCTCAGATTTCTTTTGAAAGGGGATAGTCGAAGAATCCTACAACTTTTATTAGAGCTAATCAGACCCAAGGAGCATGCCAAGGTGCTATTAGTAAGTCATAACTGGGGGGATATAATCCCATACCCTATTTCTACTATAATTAGAGTTTATGGTTTTTTGGGAAAACACCATGTATTACCTTTTCGTGTACCTTTGAAGATAGGAATTGCAAAGTTACTATGGTAGATTGGAACAATTGAGGAAAGAGATATATTGGGAAAAGGTAAGGGCACATTCTTCCTTGTTGTGACTATTATACATGATTTTATTGTTGTTAAGAAAGGATGGAGAAATTTGAGTTTATTTTTGGATAGATATCACTTGGCCCAATCTTATGCTAGATACATAAATCTAGAGGGATTTTTGTCACCTGCTTAAAGAGAGAACAAAATCTAAGGCTATTGTAAAAAATGAATATTTCCTAAAGGATATTATAAGAAATATATTTTCATTATAGGAAAAACAGGTCAAAAAAGAAAAATGGGTAGTTTTTAGTAAGTTTTTGGAATTTATCAATGTTTTTGATCCCAACTATAACCCCTTGGAAGATAAGAAATATTGGGGAGATAAAATGAACACATTGAAAAATAATTTTTCTATGATAATACAAACTTTGAATGAGAAGGGCATCTTAATGAAAGCATATCTAGACAAATCTGGTGAAGTAGAAAGAAGAATAAATAGTAGAATGGTGGTGACTCTAGGCTAGTATACACTATAGAAGAGGGCTAGGTACTTTGTAGCTCAAAATATATAGCACATTCCCCCTTACAAAAGGTTGAGATCAGAGAATTAACCTCAAGAGACAAAGGTAAGAACAAGGATCCTCTTCTCAGGTAGGAGAGTATTCACCATCCCAAACCCCACTCAGCATAGATGATGAGGCATCTCTATGAGAGAAATTGAGGCAAATTGGAGGGGAGGGAGACATCATTGTCACTACTACTAATATAGAAAGGAGAGTGCCTAAGGAGCTTCCTATGCCATCCTTTGACCTCACTATTATTGATTACAGAGGTAAGGAGATAGATCCCATCATTACACAAGCATCCCAAAAGTTTATAGATGATGAAAATTTTGGTAAATATAGGGTCTTTGCACAATTTTTGTGGAGGAGAAATATAGGCAAATTTTAGGAAAAATGTAAACAATAAAAGTAGAGAAACCAAATAAATTGGACGTTGAAATTAAGGAAGAGGAAAAAGCCAAATTTTGAGAGGACTCTTCCCATCTAACACCTAAGGCTAGGAGATAGTTGGTTAGAGAATCAAGATTTTTGGATCTTGAATGGGACATAGCTAATGCTATGATTTTTTATTCCATTAGAAAGGAGAAAGATGTGTAGTCTAAAATTGAAGGAAAAATATTACATGCACAGAGAAAGGTAAAATTGACTAATGCTCACCAAGCTCTGGTTATATGGTCTATTGAAAAAAGAAATAAGACTAGGATGCAAGAGATTTCAAGTGTTGAGCATACTAGTACACTCACAGTGTATAGAGTAGATGAAGTTAACACTCACATTTTAGTACACTCACTAAAATGGCTCAAGAAATGCTATCTCGTGGGGCTATGGCAGCTAGGAAAGAAAAGAGTAGATTCCTAGAAATTAATGCCAAGTTTGGAGAAATACTTAAGGCATATGAGGAAAGAGGAAAGAGGATACAAATGTTGGAGAATCAGGTATCTTAGATGGATAAATAGCTTGGAAAGAGGAAAGTGGGAGAGTCCAGCAAATCAAGAATTATGTATCCTTGCCCTCTAATTGAACCATTCAAGTCTACTTGCATTGTTGAATTGCCTAATACCCCACAAAGACCTGAGTTTTATACTACTAAAGAGTTTGAAAAAGAGAGGAATAAACTATAGGAAATACAAGTTGAATTAAATAATCAATATGAGAAAAAACTTGGGAAAGCAATTTTGTACTTAGCAGACAAGATTTATTGGCCAGCTTTCTATGATTAGTTGGTAGGAATCTGACAAATGTGGGATGAAATAAGAAGAGATGAAGATACATTGAAGCCCATTGTGAAAAAATGGAAAGAAAGGGATAATGATGTTACTTCCATGTGTATCACTGTCATCAATTTGTCATGTGATCAAATAGAGAAATTTTTTGATATAGTTTATGATTTGATAGAATTTGATGAAAAAGTGTTTCTATTCGAACAAGAATCATGATTTTTCTTTCTAAATATATACAAAAAAAGTTTGATCCCTTTCCTAGTTCCCTTAGAAAGATTGAAAAAATAAAGGAAAAGGAAGAACGGGGAAAGGAATTTGATGAGTTATTGTGCCATAGAATGAATCAGGTCATAAATGAAAAGGGACACATATTATAGGTGATGACTAATGAAGAATTTTCCAAGGTGCAATTGTTTTACAATAATATTGGAAAAGGTTTTACTGAAATATAGAAAATAGGAGGCTTTTTAATAAAAAAGTTGTATGTGATGCTATATTTTGATTGGCTTGATCGTACTATTTTGAACAAGTGGAAGGAAGAACTTTTTTCTTTAGAATGGGTGGCAATAGAAGAAGAGGGTGTGGGCCAAGAAGTGGATCAAATAATTGACATTTTAGAAGAACAAAGAAATGTAGAAAAACCACCCTCAATAATAGAAATAGAACAACCAATTATAATTTCTAGTCTGAAGGACCAAAATGATCATGTGGTAGCTAAAAAATTAGAAATAATTGTTATCCTAATAGTTGATGATGATGTTAGTGGAGATTCTCAAGTTGAAATAAACTTGCAGACATCAGAATTAGACACATCATTGGCATAATTGATGGATACATATTTCAAGGACTTAGAATAGAACAAAAGCCAATCATGGAACACATAGCATTTTCACCCAAAAGGAATACTTTGATATAAAGTTTTTCAGTTCAATAAATTTTTATTTTTTGTTAAAACATAAAATGTAAATATATTTTTCCTAAAGGAAAATTGTCAGTTCTCTATTCCTGAAGCTTGTTCAATCTCACCCTTTATAAGTGAGATCCCAGGGCTAGAGAAAGGGGTCTAAATGATTGCATATTTTTGTCTTTACAAAAACTTTTTTGGTCTAATTTTCTTGATGTACATTTTGTGATATGTTTTCTCTAAAATTTTATGAGAATACATTAATTTGACAAGATTTAGATATTTTTATCTTAAGTCATCCTGAGTCTTGTTAAATTATATACAATTTTCAAAGAAAATTAATACAAAGATGAACTATCCCCATATTTTTTCTTGCTGAACCTTGTCTCCATTTCATTACTTGGTTATGTTGATGTTGTATGAGGAAGGCTTATTCAATTGAATGCAATTAAATAAAATTGTATTTCAATTTATTATTAATTTTAATTCAATGAATTAAGTAAATGCTTTAGTGAGATTGAGAGGATTTTCATGGTAATAGGAAGGGTGTATGTAAGAATGGGTTTCAATGAGAATTGTTGATAGTATTGATTGTAATGCAATCAATTAGATCTAGTAATTGAATGGAATCTAAATCCCAATGGATGAGGAACTAATCTGATTGATTTAGTCCACAAATGGAAAGATTGTAAATAAGCATCAAGCTTAAATTCAAAATCAATTTTACTTTACTATTTGAAGAATATCAATGTTGATTGACACTTGTTTACATTTAATCTCTTAGTCTTAGCTAGCTACTATCCAAAAAATTACCTATAAACTTGAGAAGAATTATGACCAAATCCACTTTAAGGAATGTGTGCTTGTAGTAATGTGTCATGGAATGAACAAAAGATGTATATGATAGTATATTGAAAATCTTTCATCCCTTGGGCATACCCACCTTGGTTTTGCAAAGTCTCTTTTATTTTGTTGAAGTTGGGTCTAGATATAAAATATAGATAATTGTTTAAAGTAAGTAGCTAATCCTTAGATTATTTGTGATTCTATTGTCTTGGTATTGCGTATTTTTTTTGCTTGATAGTTGAAACAACACCAACAAAATGGCAATTCTACTAGAGATTTTCTCGGCACACGCTTGTGTGTAAGAAGTACTAAAATTTCTTTGGTCTTGGCTTCTATGTGTTTGTCATATCTTTTTAGTACTACTTGTGGTTATAGTGGATTTTTTAGTGACAAACCTTGAGAATTAAAAAGAAAGAAGAAAAACCCTAGTACCACAAGTGTATACTGACATATACAACCCCTATAAAATGTCTTATCTATGAAGCAAGAGTCACAATCTTATGTCTTTCCTATGAAGTTAGAAGCTATTTTATTGTTATATTTTTCGTATAATAGGCTGGCAACTCGGTCAAGATTTTGAAGCTAGTGCTTATTTGATAAGTAATAAACAATGGCCGATAAGAAAAAAAATACAAGGGCCAAACCTAATATGCCATTTGTATTGATCTACTCCAAGGTGGTAGAAAGAACCAAAACAAAAAGAAAATAAATGTAAATCCCACTTGGAAACCAATGGGTAGTGCTTTAGTAAACTCTCAATATTAACTAGTGATAGGAGGAGAATTTTTTTCATTAAGTTCTGAATCAGAAACCACTAGATTTTTAGGAGGAGTATTTAGTACCCCCTTCCAAGATGAAAGGGCTTATCAAGATAAGAATATGTCTTCAATGGAAGATGCATTCCATAGAATAGATGTGGTAGATGAAATGAATCATAGGTTAAGATATAATAGTGCAATGGAGAATCCTTTTAATCCCAAATTAGTTCCATATGAGGAAACAAACCTTATAGTTCTAGATGATCTTATTGATCCATAGGCCACTTCTATAGATCCAAAAGAAGTATACTCAGAAATAAATGTTTTAAAGAAATAGGTTATGGAAGAAGAAGCTAAATGTGCTTATTTAGAAAAGGAAAGAGAGAAAGCCACCTTAAATGCTATTGTTGAAAGAGATAACTTTCTTAGGAGGATGGCTTCTTTAGAGGAAAAAAACAAGATATTAGAAGAAATGACCTTAGTCCTTCATGCTAATGTGTTTGGGGATATAGATAGTTTGAGATCTAAGGTTCTCGAATAAGAAAAGCTCATGAGCTAGAGGCAAGAACCTGCCATTTCTAGAGTCCAAGCATACAACCCTATCCAAGTAGAACCTTTAGAATCTATTGTGAAACCCATAGATAATGGAAAGGGAAAAGCTATAAGAATCCAAATAAATGAACCCCAAGTTGTACTAAGTAAATTTGTAAATCCTCCCATGTCTAAACTAGACCTTGCCCTAGAAAAGGCTAGAAAAGAGAAAAAGGATTTGGGAAAAGAGCTTGAGAAGGTTGAGAATGAAGCCCAAGCTACAAAAACGAGGAGAAAGATGTAGTTTATCAAGTCTACTTTGGCCTTAACCACCTAGCCCGATTTGTCCACCCTAGTTGCAACTTCTACACCTACTTGTAGACTAGTGATTTCTAGTCTAAATATATCTCAATCTACCTTGGCATCATCATTCACTATTAGTACCCATAATCCTCATGTTCCAATACATCATTCCCAAAATGGTGCTCATAATAAGGCTAATATAGCAAGTACATCCAATGTTGTTGGTTTTCAAAAGAAACCTACATATATGGAAAAATATGGGAAAATATTGTTTGTAGGGATTCTTGGTTTTTCTCACCCCATAACTTTTCATCTAAGAGACAAAGTTGTCATGTTTTCTAGAAATAATGTTGTTACTCGTGAGGAGCACTTGAGGGTTTTTATAGATATGTTGAATGATTTTGAAGTTGAATATGAAGATGTAGTGATAAAATTGTTTGTGCATTCATTTATTAAGAATGGTAAGGATTGGTTTAGAAGATTGCCAAATGATTGTATTAGTTCCTAGAATGATTTGGAGAAGTTGTTCAAAGAGCAATATGGAGACAAGACTAATGTTGGTTTTATGTTGAATAATTTCAATAATATCAAGAAGAATCCTAATGAATCTACATTTGATTTTAATATAAGATTCTAGGTCATGAAACTAAATGAAGATGTATGTCTTACAACATACTTTAACACTTTTGATAGCAAGATGCATTATTAGTTGAGGGATAAAGAGCCTAAAACTTTAAGAGATGCTGTCAAATTTGCAGTAAATATTGAAAATAACATAAAAACATCTGATAAGATAGGAAGGAGAGATGATCCAAAGTTGTTCAATCCTAAGAAAAACTAGAAAGAAAACAATAAAGCTCCTATAGGAAAGAAGCCTGAAGAACCCACAATAGGTCAAGTGTTGGAATTGCTGAAAAGATGAACCCAACAACTTTCAACACACAAAAACCTAATGTTCATGAAAAGTTTCCATTAAATAATAACCATTTTAATAGACAACTAAGAATGTATAATTACCCATATACTACTCAGTGGAAAGATGGTAAATCAGTTCCTAACCAAACCCAAAATGTAAAAGATAAGGATACACTAGATCCTTTGCAAAGGAGATCTGTTAATATGAATGATGATATACCATGGTGTATCATATGTCAATTACCTCATTCTTCATATTATTGTGCAATTTCTTAGTCATTTGAAAAGATCAAAATGCAAAATATGAGAAAGAAGAAGAAGAAAAAAATCATGATGATGTAAGCTATAATATGTTTAGCATGTGTGGTGATTTTGTAGATTTTGATTTTGAAGAACTTGAAAATGATATCGCAAACTAGAGAATTGCTTACCAATTACATCATTAGCAAGTGTTTTCAGATAATAAATGTTGTAATGAAGATCATGTACGTGTTAAATCTTCTAAAGTTGATCATGTAAATTTAAGAATATTTTCTAAAGAGGAAATTGATAAAATCATTGCAGAGATGATTTCTCAAGTTCATAGCAATTACAATTGGAGAAACGAAATAATAATCAATGATGCTAGTAAACCTTCTAGTATATTCATAAAGAACATTATAAATAAAATAAAAGATGACAGTAAGAAGGCTAATGTAGAGATATCTAAGGTTCAAGATAGTAAAACCAAAAAGTGGGAACCCAAAAAGAAAGTTCAATTCCAAAAAACTGAGACTGTAAAAGAAACTATGCAAGAGAAGAAGTCAAGATCTAATACTTTCAAGCAAGTGATAGTGCTTGCTATCCAAAATACCTCTATTCTAGGTATTATTGTAAAGGCCACTGTGTCTAAATCTATTGATCTGATTTCTATGTTGTCATGGATAACTATCAAAGTACCTTTGTCTGAATTATTTAGAATTGATGACCATAAGAGTAAAGCCTTGTCATGGTTGGGTGGGATAGGAAATAGTAGCAATATTATTGAGCAAAGTGTCATTTAGAAAACCCCAATGATGGTAAAAGATAGTGGTATTATATCCCAAATTCCTCAAATGTTTTTGAATGATTCATTAGTAGCTTATATAGAAGATATTGACGTATTCTTTCTTAGTTTTATTATAAAAGAAAAAACTTTAAAAATTTGCATGATAGACTCAAGAGCCTCTAATACCATTATGCCCTTCAAATTAATGGAAGCCTTTGGATTGAAACTAGACACTAATTAGGGCAGATGTAGAGGTTTAGATGCTAAGGAAGTACCGGTTATAGGTACTATTAAGGCATCACCATTTTAAGCTAGTGTCTTACCCTAAGGTAGAGTTAACTATTTCAGTCTTTGTAGTTGATATTCCTCCAGACTATGGAATATTTCTTTCTAGAAAATGGAGTATTTCTATGGGAAGTAGTCTAAAATGTGATCTATCCTATGCAACTTTTCATATAGGAGATTAAGTTGTTAAAGTAGATAGAGAGCCAAGGGTTAGTCATATTTTTGGGAAAGAAATTGACAAATATTCTACTTGTATCTTAGACACTGGTGTGAATGCATTTAGGGTGGAGCTAATTATTCAAGAAGTTGAGAAATTGTCTACTATAATTGAGCATGAAGTTGAATTTTGTATGTATTCACTTGTCTTGTGGACCATGTACTTCGATGGGGTCGCCTCTAAACATCATTCAGGGGTAGGAGTAGTCTTTGTTTCTCCTGAAAAGAATACCTTTAGATATTCATTTGCCTTGAACTTTTCTTATACCAACAATATAGTAGAATATGAAGTTCTTTTATTAAGATTAAAAATTTCCACCCATCATGGAATTAAAAAATTGCATGTCACAGGTGACTTTGAATTGGTTATTTCACAACTAAAGGAAACTTACGCCTCTAAAAAAAGGTTGAAACAGTATAAAAATGTTGTCTAGGATCATATTGAATTTTTTTATGCATTTGGTATCTCTTCAAAGGATAGAAGTCAAAAAAAAATGGTTGACCTATTGGCAAATGTAGCAATCAAGCCTAAGGATATGTTATTTGTAGGAATTTGACAAAGTGAGGTTTAGAATAGGCCTTCAATACAAGATAATATTGAATGTTGGAAAGTCTTTGAGGATGATAAGGATATTTTTAATTTCATGCTAAGTGAAGACAAGTATCATGGTAAAGAGACCATAGATAGTAAGGGAATCATTTTTGGTCAAGAGACCATATAGTTGAAAACTGATAAAGTGCCTAAAGGGTTGGTTATCCTAGAAAACATGTTTGGAAAACAAGATAGGGTAAAGCATCGAATTAGAGATCACAAACCTCAAGAACTTGAAGAGGTAAACCTAGGTACTGCTAAGGCTCTAAAGAAAGTTTACAATGGTCAAAATTTATTTGCTAAACTTAGAAGACCCTTGATTGATTTGTTAAGAAAATATAGACATGTCTTTTCATGGTCTTATGATGATCTTAAGGCCTATAGAGAGGACCTATTCCAACATGTTATCCCACTAAAAGATAATGTTAAACCACTTAGATAGAAGCAAAGACTTGTAAATCCTACCTTAGCCCCCAAAATGCAAGAAGAGTTGATGAAGCTAAGGGATGGAAGGATAATCAAATGAATTAGGCATTCTACTTGGGTTTCAAAATTGGTACCTATCCAAAAAAATAATGGAGATATAAGACTTTGTGTAGATTTCAAGAACTTGAACATAGCTTTTCTAAAAGATAATTATGGGTTGCCAAACATGCAGCCTATGTTGCAACAAGTAATTGGCTCTGAGTTGATGTCTATGGTGGATGGATTCTCAGGATACAACCAAGTCCTAGTGAAAGAAAATGAACAATTCAAACCAACTTTCACAACTCCATGGGGTACATATGTATATGTTGGAATGCCATTTGGGTTGATTAAAGTAGGATCAACTTTCCAAAGAGCTAGGATGTAGCCTTTCATGATTACATTAATAAATTTATGGTAATATACCAAGATGACCTTACAGGTTATTCCAAGGAGGCTAAAGACCATTATAGACACTTGGAAAATATTTTTAGCAAAGCCTTGGAATATGGGATGTCCTTGAACCCTAAGAAATGTACATTTAGGGTGACAAAAGGTAGATTGTTGGGACATATATTATCAAACGATGGAGTAAAGATAGATCTTGAAAGAGTGTAAGCCATTGAGAAGGTGCCCAAGCCAAAAAAATGTGAAGGGAATACGATCTTTCTTTGGGCAAGTTAATTTTCTAAGAAGATTTGTTACAAATTTTGCTGAAATTAGCAGACCTATTTCAAAAGTTCTCAAGAAAGGAGCTACTATTAATTGGGATGGTGAACCTTCATAGGCCTTTCAAGATATTAATATTTCCATAAAAAATACTCTAATTTTTAGAACCCTAGATTACACTAAGCCAATGCACATATTCTCTTTTTGATCATTTCATACTATAGCAACATTCTTATTACAAAAGAATAAGGAAGGATATGAGCAGCCTATTGAATATTTTAGCAAATCCTTACAACCTACTAAATTGAAATATGAAATAAATGATAAAAAAGTGTATGCTCTAGTGAAATTTGTTAAATCTTTTAGATGTTATTTGGTAGGTGCCATTGTCATTGCATTTGTACCTAGTGTAGCTGTCAAGGACATATTTTCTCAGCAAGAGGTGTTAGGTAGGAGGGATCAATAAGATCCAAGAATTTAATATTGAAATTTAGATTACAAAATTAGTAAGGGGTCAAGGGTTAGATAAAATTATGGCTCAGCCCAACTTGGATGCTAATCAAATAAATTTGGTAATAGATGACCTAAGATTAGATGTATGTGATATGAATCATTGTGAATGGTATACTAATGTTGTCTATTATTTACAAAATATGGAAGCTCCTTCCAATTTGATTGAAAATGAGAAAATAAACAAAAATTTACAAGCCATTAGATATATCATTTTTGAGAACAACTTATGGTGGAAGAACTTTGAAGGAGTGCTACTAAAGTGTGTTTATCAAGAGAAATCAAAAGAAGTATTAAATGAAATGCATGATGGAGTCTCTAGTGGACATTATATGGCCAAGACCACTACACATAAACTAATGAGAGTTGAATTTAGGTGGCCTTCCCTTTTCAAGGATTCTCAAGTAATGGTCAAAAAGTGTGATGCCTATCAAAGATTTGCATGAAAACTAAAATTCTCAAGTAACACTCCTTTAAAACTGGTGGAAGTTCAAGCACCATTCCAATAGTGGGGGATGGGTTTTATAGGTGAAATATCTCCTAAGTCTAGTAATGGTTTTTCATGGATCTTGGTTGCTATAGATTAATTCAAAATGTGAGTGAAGGCAATTCTAACAAGAAATGCAACTAGCAAGGTTGTTAATAACTTTCTGCTAAATAATATCATTTCAAGATTTGGTTGTCCTCAGAGGATTGTGATAGATAATGAAATGTGCTTTAGATATGATGAGTTTATAAAATTTTATGATAAGTATGGGATTACAAGATTAGCATCTTCTCCCTATCATCCACAAGGAAATGGACAAGCTAAGTCCACAAATAAGAGCTTGTTAAAAGTGATAAAAAGAACATTGGATGATAACAAGAAAGCCTAGGATTCTAAATTGTAGTTAGCAATATGGGTAGATAGGGTGATTGTGAAAAATGCTATAGGTCTAGCACCCTTTGATATTGTGTATGGAATCTAGGCAAGGATGGCTCAGAACAACCTAGTGGGACTATATAATTACATCCAAATTTATGAAGAAGACATTATTGATTACATGAAGGTGAGGTTGGATGAGTTGGTAGGATTGACTGAGACTAGGAAAGAAGCATCTTCTGTAAATTAGAAGTTGCAACTACAAGTCAAAACACTCTATCATAAAACAATAGAGAGAAAGAAATTTGAAATTGAAGATTTAGTCCTCATGTGGAATGCTAGGATTTAGGATAAAGGAAAGCATGGAAAATTTGATCCTATATGGTTAAGCCCTTATCTTATTGAAGCTTCATGAGGAGAGGACTCCTATGTTTTGAAGGATCTATCAAGCAATGTTCTTGAACTGCCAGTTATAAATACTTGTTTCTTCTATAAATAGTAGTTTACAATTCTATACATTCTATAAATCCTTTGCATCTTTTTTATAAACCTTGTATATTTTCTTTTTTCTTGTTTCTCTCTCAAATTTGTCAAAAGAAAGATGGTCAAGTTGGTGGTCTGCTTCTTCCATGGATTCTAAGCCCTCATATGAATTTTTGCCTTGTCATTGTCCCCAGACAGAGCCACTATTGGCCTATTTTTTTCCATTTATGGAATTTTGTTCCTCATAGTGATAAACCATAATTTAGTTCTCTAAAAGTCTTATAAACCCTCAATTGTGTGCCCTAACCCTCAAAGTAATTAAAATATAATTTCTAATTTTTTTAATTGAGAAGGATGTGGTCAACCAAAGTTTTCTTTTTCACATAGATTACTTTATTATTTTCCACAAGATAAAGCTTTTATTATTTAAGCTTACCCTAATTACATCATCCTTTTTAAGCATTTAATGAAGCATTGTAAATTTGATAGTTTGTTTTGATTAGCCATCAATCTTTCCATGATCAATGCTTAACACATGCCTAGATTGAGAAGATGCATGATCTTTAAGTGAAGTGGGCAACCACCTACATGCCATGTAGCACTTCCTAACAATGGGTCTTGATTGTGCCATAAATAATAAAACTCATCAAAGTTTATCAATACTTCATTAGACCTTTTTCAAAATTGTCAGTTCCTGTCAGTGCACATTCCATTTTCATTCAATCTTATTGGTTGGCTCATTCGAGTGGGATTTCTTTTTCTTTCAAATTTTTTGCACCATTGATCTTTGGAAGATCAATGGATGGTGCTTACCTTCTTGATGAATATATAGTGATTTTAACCAAAGTAGCGAAGCACCTTGGTGACACCTATCTAGGATGATACCATGAAGGATGTTACACATAGTTCAGAAGGTGTCGATTGTACATTGTTGATCTTGATTAGATCAATGGATGGTGCTTTCCCATAAGGGTATGTGCAGGATCATGGTGTGCCAAAAAGTGGCGATCTAAAAAATATGTAGTTCTGAAATTCCTCAAAGAATTTCAAAATCTATTCCCACTTTTTTCCCACCCATCCTAATACTAAATGAAAACAATTAATACCTTTATAATTCCTACTATATCTTTCAATACCAACCTTATATGGTCATCTTTAAAACATCCTGAAAATGTGTTTCTGGCATGTTCTTATGTGTTTTACACTTCAAGCATGTAGCTGACGACTTTTTTTAAACCAAAATTTGATGTAATGAAAAGGCTTTCTTAAGAATGTTCTTAGCTTTTCATAAATGTAAGTTTTGTCAAATTATGAGTTCAATAAGTAATTATTACTTATTTTCTAATGGAGTTAGCTACAAAGTGCTGATTGACATACTGGTTGAAAAATAGCTATAACTTTCAAACCCTATAAGATTTATGAAATCCAAAAGATGCGTCACATTCTATGCTTTGACTAGTATAAGGAAAAAAAAAAAAAACTTAATTTTGATTTTTTTTTGAACTAGTTAAGGTGGTCAGACACGGGAGTTTTTTAATTCTGAAAATAGTATAGTAGAAAATTCATAATTAATTATTTATTTGGAATAAAAATTACCAAAAATATGCGTCACATCCAGGCATGAGTCTAATTTTTATATCTAAAATTATATTTAAAAATATTATCATTTGATTATGATTAAGGTGGTCAGACATACACCTACTTTTTATTTTTGCCCTAAAATTTTTGTAGCATTGCATTAAAATCCAAACTTTTGACCAATCAAATAATTTTTTCTCCAGATAAGGCCTTGTAGTTTAGAAACTAGATTCAATTTTCTACAGATTATTTTGTTACAACTTTTTGATATAAAGTCCAGAACCACTTTAAAATTATGTGTCAAGTTCACATAACCCTGATTTGCTGGTTTTTCACTGCCACTTAAGGCCATAGTTTGGTACACCATGATCCTGCACATACCCATAAGATGAAAGTGAACAATGTTTAAATAAAGTAGGCAAATACCTTATTGACATGTAGCATATGATGATATCATAGACAAAATCTCTAAAAGGTGTTATGCCATCTATCCTGCTAACAATTGTCAGATACGATTGTCACAAATGTAATGAGCTCATTGCTTGGTGTGACTGACTTAATGTTAAAAGGTATAAATTTGTTACATCGTTTATCTTGTATGGATAAATAGATGATGCTTCCCTACAATACCAAGATGCAAGGATTTTTAGCAAAGCGGACAAGTGCCTTGGTGACACCTATCCTAGATGACATCACAATAGGCATTTTGCATAGTTCAAAAGATGCAAGTTGTATATTGTTGATATTTTAAAAATCAACATGTAGCACATTACTACTATAAGAAAGTGTTCAACATTTAAATAAAGTTGGGAAGTGTCATTCTACCATGTGGCAATGTGGGACTTTTTGTAAAGAAGAGTTGTTGAGCCATGTCAGGGTGGAAAAGGGTCGTGAAATATAGCAAAGTAATTGGTTAAATAAATAGGTGTTGAATAGGTTGGCAATGAATGTGCTAGTGCAGTCACTTTTTAAAGGGTCTTATTCACCAAGTATTTTGATTTTTGATCTTTGGAAGATCAACAATCAACACTTCACCCCATTATGGAGATGCATGAATTTTAAATAAAGCGAGGAAGTGCCATTTTGACACATGGTGAGGACTTTAAAACTTTAAAGCAGTGTTTTTATTTTTAAACAAGGTCATTTGATGTTGTGTGATCAACAAATGAAATTCAAATTTGAGGCATGGCACAAAAATTATTGTTAGAGGCATTAATACTATTTAGGGCTACTTTGTGTGACCTTAATGTTGTGATTTAACTTGCAAATTCACCATTACTAAGCCACACAATCAAAAATTTCTCTGAGTGCAAGGGTTTCCAGAGCTAGGGCATGAGATTTTGTAAGGTTTTCAGCAATTTACAAAGGAATTCATAGAGAGAAAGAAGCAAAAATCAGCAAGTAAGTAGTTTGTAACTCTTGAAAAGTTAAAAAATTATAATTGGGCTAAGAAGAATTTATGATGCATCCCCCAAAGGAATATTTTGGCTTTATGGATTACCTTAAAAGATCCATTTATGATGATTTCCTTGAACGATTACTTCTATTTGTTAATGAATTAACAAAAGGAAGAGAACTCATCCCAAAAAATCTTAGGTTGGTTGTAGGTGAGGGTTATTATGATAGAGCCAACTGGGTAAGAGATACACAGGTTTTAGTGGGGGTTTAGAATTGTTCAAAAAATGGTTTTTAGAATGCAACTTGGACACCCCATTGAGTAATGTTTGGGAGTTTGACATTGGAAAATTGGTTGTTCTTGGGGTATTTTTTGATAGTTACCAATTATCTAGCATGGCCAAGAGGTACAACCCCATCACTAGAATTGTGAAGAACCATGTTGGGGATAATCACTTTAGGGTTTCAACTACCTTTATTAGAGAGGGTACAACCCCATCACTAGAATTGTGAAGAAATATATTATGCATAGAGGGTATACTTGAGGGTAGGGCCACTACAATAACATGTTGTAAAAATTTGGTCACTACCTCTAGTTACACCTAATACTTTAGAACCTTTGATGAAGAAATACTTTAATCCTAGAGAATAGGCCCTCTATTTTACTCTCTACAAAATATTTGGGATGGATGAGTAGGATTATATCCAAGGCTCTATTGTTCTCATCATGCCTCAGGCCTTACAATTTGGAATGAGCACAATTCCTAATTTTGCTACTTTTGTAGCTGAGAAAACTCACAATGGTTTAGTTGGAATAGCTCAAGGTAAGGTGAATAGGATTTTTTGTTTCTATTATTTGATAATGTACATATGTATTTACAAGTGAGTCACTTTCTTCTGCAAGGAAGCGAAGTTAGAACTAGAAAGAGATGGAGTGAAGCTCCCTATTCAATTATGGACCCAACCTTTATTAGAGCTAATTAGACCCAAGGACCATGCCAAGGGGCTATTGGTTAGTCATAATTGGTGGGATATAATCACATACCCTATTTCTACTATAATCAGAGTTTATGGTATTCTAGCAAAACCTCATGTATTTCCTTCTCATGTGCCTTTGAAGATAGGAATTGCAAAGTTACTATGGTAGATTGGAACAATTGAGGAAAGGGATATATTGGGAAAAGGTAAGGGCACTTTCTTCCCTATTGTGATTGTTATACATGATTTGTTTTTGTTAAGAAAGGATGGAGAAATTTGAGTTTGTTTTTGGATAGATATCACATGGCCCAATCCCATGCTAGATACATTGATCTAGAGGGATCTTATGACCTACTTAGGGAGAGAACTATAGCTAAGGCTCTTGTATAGAATGTATATTTTCTAGAGGATATTATTAGAAATATATTTTCATTAGATGAACAAGAGGTCAAAAAATAAAAATAGTTAGTTTTCAGTAAATTTTTGCGATTTATCAATAATTTTGATGCCAGCTATAACCCTTTGGAAGATAAGACATATTGGGGAGCTAAAATGAACACGTTAATGAATAATTTTGCTAGGATAATGCAAACTTTAAATGAGAAGAAAGGCATTTTAATGAAAGCATATCCAGACAAGTCTACTGAAGTATAAAGAAGAATAAATAGCAGAATGGTGGTAACTCTAGGCTAGTATACACTATAGAGGAGGGCTGGGTACATTGTAACTCGAAATATACATCACATTCCCCCTTAAAAATGTTTTAGATTAGAGAGTCCACCTAACACAAGTTCCCCTAAGAGACAAAGGTTAGAACATGGATCCTCTGCTCAAGTAGGACAGTATTCACCATCCCAAACCCCACTAAGAATAGATGATGAAGCATCTCTAAGAGGGAAATTGAGGCAAATTGGAGTGCAGGGAGACAACATTGTCCTTACTACTAATATGGAAAGGGGAGGGCCTGAGTAGCCTCCTATTCCATCCTTTGACCTCACTATTGTGTATGAAGATAGATCCCATCATTACACAAGCATCCCAAAAGTTTCTAGATGATGAACATTTTGTTAAATCTAGGGCCTTTGCACAATTTTTGTGGAGGAGAAATATAGACAATTTTGAGGAAAAGTGTAAAATAATAAAAGTAGAGTGACCAAAAAAATGGACTCTAAAATTTAGGAAGAGTTAGAAGTCAAATTTTTAGAGGACTTTGCTTATCTAACACTTGAGGCCCAAAGATAGTTGGTTAGAGAATTAGGAGTTTTGGTTCTTCCTAAATGGGACATAGCCAATGCTATTATTTTTTATTGCTTTACAAAGGAAAAAGATGGATAGTATAAAATTGAAGAAGAAATATTACATGCACATAGAGTGGTAAAATTTAGTAATGATCACCAAGCTCTAGCTATATGGTCTATTGAAAAAAGAAATAGGACTAGGATACATGAGATTTCAAGTGTTGAGCATACTGGTACACCCACAATGTACAGAGTAGATGAAGTCGATAGTGAATAGGTCACTAGAATGGTTCAATAAATGCTATCTCTTACTATTGTGGTAGTTGGGAAAGAAAAGAGTAGACTCCTAGAACTCAATACCAAGTTTGAAGAAATACATAAGGCATATGAGGAAAGAGGTAAGAGGATACAAATGTTGGAGAATCAAGTATCCCAGATGGATAAATAACTTGGAAAGAGGAAAGTGGGAGAATCCAACAGACAAAGGATTGTCTATCCTCACCCTCCTATTGAATCATTCATGTCTACCCCAATTGTTGAATTTCTTAATACCCCATAGAGACTTGATTTTTATACTACTAAAGAGTTTTAAAGAAAAGAAGAATAAAATATGGGAAATACATGTTGAATTAAATAATCAATATGAGTTAAAACTCAGGAAAACAATTTTGTACTTAATTGGTAGGAATCCTAGAGATATGGGATGAAATAAGAAGAGATGAAGATACATTGAAGCCCATTGTTTAGAAATGGAAGGACAAGGATAATGATGTTATTTCCATGTGTATCTCTATCGTCAATTCATCATGTGATCAAATAGAGAATTTTTTTGATATAGTTTATGATTTAAAAGAATTTGATGAAAAAAGGGTTTTTGTTCAAAAAATAATCATGATTTGTCTTTCCAAACATATAGCAGAAAAGTTTGATCTCTTTCCCAGTGCCCTAAAACAGATTGAAAAAATAAAATAAAAGGAAGAATGGGGAAAGGAATTAGATGATTTTTTGTGCCATAGAATGAATCAGGTCATAAATGAAAAGGGACTTGTAAATTATGGGCAATGACTAATGAAGAATTTGTCAAGGTACAATTGTTTTATAATAATATTAGAAAAGATTTTGCTCAAATAGAGAAAATAGGAGGCTTTGTAATAAAAAGCAGTGGGTGATCCTACATTTTGATTGGCCTGATGATACTATTTTCAATAAGTGGAAGGAAGAACTTTTGTCTTCAAAATAGGAGGCAACAAAAGAAGAGGGTGTGGGCTAGGAAGGGGATCAAATAATTGATATATTAGAACAATCACCCTCAGCAATAGACATAGAATGACCAATTATAATTGCTATTCTAGAGGACCAAATTAATGATGTCATAGCTAAAGACTCTGAAATAATTGTTATGCTAATAGTTCATGATGATGTCAATGGAGATTCCTAAGTTGTAGTAAACTTGCAAACATCACAATCAAAAACATTCAGAATAGCACAAAAGCCAATCATGGAATTCATAGAATTTAAAGATGTAATAGAAAATGGGCCCCCCAAGAAGAATACTTTGATATAAAGTTTTTCTGTTGCATAAATTTTTGTTTTTTTGTGATAGAAAAAAATGAAAATATCTTTTGTCTAAAGGACACCTGTCAATTTTCTATGCTTGAAGCTTGTTGCATCTCACCCTTTATAAGTGAGATCCCAAGGCTAGAGAAAGGGGTCCTAATGATTGCATATTTTAGTCTTTACAAAAACTTGTTCGGTCTATTTTTCTTGATGTACACTTTGTTATATGTTTGCCCTACAAGTTTATGAGAATACATTAATTTGCTAGGATTTAGATGTTTTATCTTGAGTAATTCTGATTCTTGTTCAATTTTATACAATTTTCCAAGAAAATTAATACAAAGATGAATTGTCCACATATCTAATCTTGCTAAACCTTGTCTCCATTTTATTACTTGGTTATGTTGATGTTGTATAAGCAATTCTTATTCAATTGAATGCAACTAATTCAAGTTGTGGGTCAATTCACTATTACTTTTAATTCAATGCATTTAGTAAATGCTTCAATGAGATTGATAGGATTTCCATGGTAATAGGAAGGATGTTTTTAAGAATGAGTTTCAATGAGAATTGTTGACTGTATTGATCGTAATGTAATCAATTAGATCTAGGAATTGAATGGACTCTAAATCGCAATGGATGAGGTACTGATCTAATTGATTCAATCCATAGATGGAAAGATCATAGATAAGCATGAAGCTTAAATTCAAAATCAATTTTATTTTACTATTCAAAGAATATCAATGTTGGTCGGCACTTGTTTGCATTTAATCTCTAAGTCTTAGCTAGCTACTATTGCGAAAATTACTTGTAAACCTAAGAAGGATTGTGACCAAATCTTTTTTAAGGGATGTGTGTTTGTAGTAAAGTATCATAGAATGAATCAAATATGTATATTATATTAGATTGAAAATCTTCCATCCCTCAGGTATGCCCACCTTGGTTTTGCAAAGCCTAAAGAGTAGGAAATCTATTTGATTTTGTTGAAGTTTGGTCTAGATATAAAACAAAAATAATTGTTTAAAGGAAGTAGATGATCCTTAGATTATTTGTGATTTTATTGTCTTTGTATTGAGTATTTTGTTGCTTGATAGTTGAAAAAACACCAATAGTATAAAAGTTACAACACTGGTCTCAAGAATTAAACATAAGTTCAAGTGACTAGACTTCACCTTAGTAGACTCTCATAAAAATAAAGAGTGAGTCTTTGATAGTGAAGATTGTGGATCAAAGTGTGAGAAGGAATATAGGTGGGAAGTATGATCAATAGTCCTTGTAGTAATAATATTTCCTATCTCACTATCTTTGTTATGCATTGAATCATGTGCAAACTCAATTGTCTTCCCTACTCGATTGTGTGTAATCTAATAATAGAGAGAAAGTAGGAGGAGAAAGATGGAACACAAAGTACATCATGAAATGTACAATCATAAATTTCAATAAAACCTTTCCCATATATAGCCATAACAATTTTAGTCCCCATAAATATGTGTGGAATAGGAGAAGCCTCAAAAGAAGAAAACAAATCCTGACAAGATGCTATATGGTGTGAAGTATCCAAATCCAATAACCTTCTATAGGAATAAGGTATAGTAGTTGCACATAGTGTAGGACCCTTTCCTATATCTTTACCAACTTATTGAAATGATGATGATGAAGAATGTCTATTAGAAGTAGAAGGAACATTGATGTTGCTCTTCTAAAGGAGAGTTGTCAAATCTAAAACTTGTTTGGCATAGCCATCTAACTTCTTTACATAGCAATGTGACTCATCATTATTAAGCTTATTACAATAAGCACACTTTGGTCTTTCTTTCTTTGATTTACCCCTATTAGAAGGAGTTGGACCTAATGAACTATGAGTGTTAGAATCAATCTAAGACTTTGTTGAATGAGATTTATGTGTCTTCTCATTCATCCCTAAAGATGGTTGAGCTACCAATGCATATGTTTGTAAACCTGTGAAATAATCCAATTGAGAGAGCTTAGCTTTCTCTCAAGTCAAACAATCATAAAAACTCTCAAAGGATGGCATGGAAAATCTACTACCCAAATCATCTTTGGTAAAATAGAAGGAACAAGCAAAAATATGAAAGTTTCCATGATGCTTAGAAAGAATTAGGTAGATGCACTTAGAATTAGTCTTGGTCTTTCCACAACCCTGAAATAAAGATCTTTGTTGATTGGAAAAGAATCTAGTACAAGAGAAGTAAGCTCTACCTCAATCTAAAGTAACCTAAACTCATTCACTTTACCAAACAAGCCTTCAAGCTTGGTCCACATAGCTAGAGGTGTATTTCATCCACCAAGATGAAACTATAGACTATTAGAGACGTGTAAAGAAATCAATCCTATTGTCCCATCCATATAGTTCCTATGTTGCATGACCTCAAAAGGCCTCTATAAAAATGGTTGTATTGTGTCTAAAAAAGACCACAACCCTTTTGACTAGAGAAGCCAAGTCATCAAGGTCTTCCATGTGTTATAGTTATGAGGGTTCAAAAGTTCTAAACAAGAAGAGGTCTTGTCCATTAATTTAGAAGGTATTGAATTTTTTTCTATAAGCCAAGAAATGACCAAATGTTGAAAGTACTATGTTCACTCAATATTATCACAAACTAATGCTAGATCTCAAAAGTAGATAAAAAAATTATGCACTTCAAAAAATATAGCATGTGAATATGTGTTCATATGATCCCACACAAAGCCTTTGAAGTTGATAAAATATGGATTTATTATTTTTAGAAAACATTTAGGAACATATATTACACACAACCTATAGCAATGCGTAGATCATGAAATTCTATCCAAAAAAAAAAAAAAATTGCTAAGAAAAAGGAGTCTGTATTAGTGACATATTGCTATTTGAAAATCACCTCTATAATTATTACTTTTAAATCATCACCATCATACCTACTAAAATTAAGGAAAATACTCAAAAAAATGTCAAATTTGTTCTATCAAACCCTTTTTTTCCTTTCTATCCAAATATCAAACAAGCTACAAAAGATCTAGCTCTAATACCATGAAGGATTTAAGCAATACAAATGCACAAAGCCCAAAGAATACCTACATGTAAAAACCTATCACAAAGAAGGAGAAGACAAGAAGAGGCAAGGGGTTGTTCTAAAAATATGCATATTGTATTTTAAAAAATGGAAAATATAAGAGATAATTACAAAAGATCTATCATTATAGAAGGAGATCAAAACCCAAAAAAGGGTAACCTAAAAGGTAAATGAAATTTAATAATTACTAATTAATCATTAATTTTGAATGAAAAAGTGCATAAAGGTGAAATATTAAGAAGGGGGAAAAGTTAATTTAATAAATAAAATAAAATAAACCTTTTTATCTAACAAATATAAGAATGAGAGAATGATCATGTATAACACTACAAAAACATGTAGAAGATGCAAAGCTCTATAAAAAGTAACTATTAATTTTGAGAACCTCTACTAAAATAAAACCTAACTAGGTAGAGAAGACTGTAATCTACATCAGCTCTCTTACAAGACACTAATTAGTTAGGTGGCACACAAAGGAAAACAACTAAACTTGAAGATACATATGACATGAAATACTAAAGCCTTAAGAGTTGATCAATTGAACATGGAATGTTGCATCCAAAGTAGGAATAAAAGAAGAGTGTCTATATTATAAAAAATCCATATAATTGAAATGCATGCATACTCAACCACTCCATACTTCTTTTAAATGCTTACAAAAAGTGAATAAATCGATCACTCCATCAAACTAAGGAAGCATAAGAACCAATAGAAGAACCTCCCTAATGCATACAAGGGTTATGCAATAGGAAACTATAAAATCTAGCTAAAAGAACATCATGTCAAGGGACCACTATTACTATGAATGAAGATGGTATTCGTTTATGGTATGCTAAGTATTGGAGAGATGGTTCACATGATTGACATATTGCATTGATGACTATGTTTTTCATTGATTTCAATATATTATTGTTTCTATAAAGAGTAGTAGAGTAGTAGACAGAGAATCAGGTCATAGAAATGGTGTGTTGAGTGTAAGGTTAAGCATAGTTGATGATGTATTATATACTATGTCTTGATGACATGGAAAAGACACATATAGAAACTCAAAGACATGTAAGAGTTATCGAAGAATTAAAGAGAACAATGTACAAATAGAGAATGATGATGACAAAAGTTTGACAATGACACTAGACAACCTAATGATTATGTTAGTGAGTGCGTATGGCCAAAGGTTGTACAAATGCAAAGTTGAAATTTGTGTGAGCCAACAGTATTCTATAATTACAAAAAGATATAATGAATTGTAATTTTTTTAACGTGATCCTATTATAATTAATTGGGAAAGCCTCAAGGCTGACTGAAGGAATTATTTTGAGGATATGGTATAAACAATGGTTATTTTCCTAATGGTCAAGAATGTATATGAGTGCAAGTGTGAGTTCTACTATATTAGAGTAGGTTATATGCAAAGTTGGTAAATGTATGTAAATGATCCAAGGGATTAAAGTTGGTGATCTATTATTGAGATCAAAAGAGGTTTGGTATAGGCAAGAGGATAGAGAAGTTTGAGTTATTTTATTTCTATTATTCTTTAAGGAAAAATAAAAAGATCAATTGGATAGTGAGTTTAGTTGTCTTCCTCTTGAATATATTTGGACAGTGGTTCCATATCCCTTCTATAACTCCTAACAGGGTTGGAATTTCTAAAAAATGATTCAAAGTCTCCTTACACTGATTCAAATTCTCCTAATGAGGATTGATATGTACTGAATGTATTTCATTGGCTCCTAATATAGCTCATCCTCTTACAAGGAACTTTTGACACAAGGAGGGTTGAATACAACTAGGGCCAAAGGCACACCCAAATATCCAATCCAACCTACAAGAGTTAACATAGCAGAATCAATGCACAAAAACAACACTAGGGAGGGAAGAACAAAATATTTCTTATAGATTCATCAAATGATCAACATACATGCCTAACTATAAGGCCTTTTGGGTTATGGCCAAATACAAATACATTCAAATTCAAGATCCAACATCAAATCGACACTTTCTAGTTCTACTACCCAATCATTCTTCAAAAAATAAATTGTCCCAAAAATCAATCCTAGACTTCCTTAAATACTTTCCAAAACGACTTAAAAAAGCTTCTAGAATCTAGAAAAGCCACAAGTTGGCCCACAAAAATTATTAACTACCAATACCAAATTAAATATGAGAAAATTTGACCTAAACTAGAACTAGGCACAAATAACTCGAAAAAAAAAAGCTTTCAAAAAATAGCACTTGGCATCCATACAAATTTGGCATCCAAAGAATCACTTGGAAACCAAAGGGATCATTAAACACCCAAAGAAATCACTTGGCAACCAAAGGAATCTCTCGGCACCCAAAGAAATTACTCAGCAACCAAAGAAGCTTGGTAACCAAAGGAATCACTTGGCACCCAAAGGATCACTCAACAACCAAAGACTCAATGTTAACTGAGGAACTCAATAGAAACTGAAAAAATGAAACAAAAGTGGATGATTACAAGGAAACCTAGGATGCTCCTACATCAGACAACTAGGGTTTCAAGAAATAGTTCTCCTAAATCATGCAAGTGTCACAACCTGAACTTCATCCAACTTAGATTGAGAAATCCATGTAACATCTTCAACAGGTCTATTTTTTCACTTCACCAAATATTCATAGTAATATCTTCCTCTTGTGCTCTTTCCAATTCTCTTATTCAATGTGTTCAACTTCTTCAATTTTCTTCTTAAGATAGTCATCAGGTACAAAAACTTCATTATCTAACTCATGATACTTATGTAGATCAACAATATTGAATATATGAGATATATCCATGTCATTAGCAAACTCAACTTCATAAGCATTATCGCTGTCAAACTTCTTATAGGTCTTACAAGGTCCAAATTTCTTCATCTTCAACTTACTATATGTTCCAATAGAAAATCTTCCTTTCCTTAAATGAACCATCACCTCATCACCAACTTCAAAATCATGATGTCTTCTATACTTATCAGCATTCTCCTTATACTTCTAATTACTTTGTTCCAACCTCAACTTCACTTATGCAATGACTTTATGAAATCAGCAAATGCTTCCCCTATGGAATTTCTCTTCTCTTCACCAACAACATCCCTCAATTCTGATATACCTCTAAGCTAAATTATAGCAACAATATTAGAAGGTTCCTTCCTTGTACTCCTATTCATAGAATTATTATATGCAAATTTAGTTTGTGCCAATACCATTTCCCAATTACTTGGCTTATCTCCAACTAAACATCTCAACAAATTTCTCAAACATCTATTTACAACCTCTGTCTGTCCATCTGCATATGGATGGAATGTAGAACTAAACTTCAACTCAGTACCCATCGTCTTCCAATAAGTCCTCCAAAAATAACCAACAAACTTACTATCTCTATTAGAAATAATACTTCTTGGCAATCCATGCAATCTCACAATCTCTTTAAAGAAAAGTTCAGCAACATGCTCATCATCTTATGTCTTCTTACATGGTATAAAATGATCTATCTTAGAAAATCTACCCACCACAAAAAATATAGAATCATACCCCTTCACTATCTTAGGTAATCCAAGAATAAAATCCATACTGATGTCACTCCAAGCTTTCTGAGGAATAGTAATAGGTGTATACAAACTAGTATTTTGACTTGCTCCTTTTGCAACTTGACCAATCTCACAACTCTTCACAAATTTCTGAACATCCTTATACATTTGTGGCCAATAATACTTCTCTTTTAGCAAACTCAATGTCTTATCAATTCCAAAATGTCTAGCCAATCCACCACTCTACTTTTCCTTAATTAATTTAAATCTCACAGAACTTATAAGAATACACAAATGAATGCCTTTGAAAAATATACCTTTTTAAATCAAATACTCATCATACTTACTTATGTGATCTATTAGATTTGGTGGTCTGCACTCTTTCCATGCCTTAGAAAAATTAGGATCAACCTCATATGACTCTTTCATTTCATCAAAACTAATAATTCAACATTCATTTTAGTCAACAAAGAACATCTTCTACTCAATGCATCAACAACTCTATTAGTAACTCCACTCTCGTGCTTAATTACAAATGTAAAATTTTACAAATACTCAACCCACTTCATATGTCTCTAATTTAATTTATGTCAACTTCCCAAGTATTATAAAGCTTTATCATCATTATACAACACAAAATCCTTAGGAGTCAAATCATATCTCTACTTTTTCAATTCTAGAACAATAGCATAAAATTCTTGATCATTAATAGAATACTTCCTTTTAGAATCATTCAACTTTTCACTAAACAAAGCAACAAGTTTACATTCTTGACTTGGTATAGCTCCTATTGCATTACCACTTGCATTAGATTCAACTTGAAATACTTTGTTGAAACTAGGGAAAGCCAATATAGGCAATTCAACAACCTTTTTTTCAAAGTCTCAAAACTCTTATCAGCTCCACGTGTCCACTTGAATTCATTTTTATCTCCTCTCATTTTCTTAGCCATAGAATTACAAATAGAATTGGAATTCCTTATAAATTTTGTGTAGGAACTAGCCAAACCATGAAATGATCTTAACTTACCCACATTCTCAGGTGTAGACCACTTCAAAATTGCTTTAACCTTCTCAAGATCCATCAACTGAAATCACAAATCTGAAAAATAAAATCTCCTCTTGCATAAAAGAACATTTTTAAAAATGTATCAACAACTTTTCCTCCTTCAACCTTTGCAATACTTGTCTAATATGCTCAAGATTTTCTTCCTTAGTCTTACTGAATATGAATTGTCAAACCAAAAGGCATAACCAACCATTCATACAAACCATCTTTTGTATTGAAAGTAGTCTTCTATTCATCACCTTATCTAATTATGATATGATGATAGACACTATTCAAATCAATCTTTGTAAAATACTTTTCTCCACTCAAATAATCCATTATGTCATCCATCCTTGTCATAGGAAACATATATTTTATTGTGATTTTGTTAATAGCTCTTGAATTCTCCATTCTTTTTAGGTGCTAATACAATAGGTACAAGACATGGAATTAAACTTTCTCTAATCAAACCTTTCTGCAGCAACTCATTCACTTGTTTATTAAGTTCTTCATTCTTTGTAAGTACCAATCTATATGGTACCTTGTTTGGAAAACTAGCTCTAGGAATCAAATGCATATAGTGACTAATATTTCTCATTGGAGGTAAACCATCAGGTATATCCTCTATAATAATCTCTTTATACTCATTCAACAATTCTACAATTTTTTTTGGTACTCGATCAATACTACCAACTATCACTTGGTCACCTACTATTGACACAACACAATCTCCTTGGGATTAGAACAAAAAAAACTTTATCTATTTTCCTTTCCTTTTCAAATTTCTTTTCATTAATCATATAAACTTTTATTGTAGTACAACTAACCTCATCTGGACTTTCAATCAAAGGCACTAATATTTATTTCTTCCCATTTACCCAAAGAGTATATTGATTCAATCTTATGTCATGCACAACATATCTATCATATTGTGAAGGTCTACCCAAAAAAATATGAAAAAAATCCATGAGAATAATATCACACAAAACTTCATCAAAATAATCTCCAATATTGAACTTCACAAGGCATTGCTCACTTACTAATATCTTATGATCATCTTTGAGCCATGAAACATGATAAGGTTTGGGAAGTTTCAACCTATGAAACTACAACTTTATAATGAACTCTTCTGATGCTAAATTTGTTGAACTCCCACTATCAATGATTCCTTTGCAACATTTTCCAGCCATCTTACATCTGATCTTGAAAAGACTCCTTCTAAGGATAGGTTCCTCATCACTTCCCCTATTACATAAAGTTCTTCTCACCATCATATTTTCTCCAATCCCATGTCCACTCAATGAACCCTCATCACCTACTTGAATGACAACATTTATGTTATGTTACCCACTTTGATAGGATCTACATTCAAAAGATCTATGTCCCTCTTTACCACATCTAAAAAAATTACCATAGAATCTACCTCTAGAATAAGAATTACCTCTTCCTTGATAATAATTAGTACCTCCTTGGTAATAATTACCACTTTTCCATTCTGTCTTGCCTTTTTCGTTATTCTTCCACTTAGATTTGCCTTTATCTTGTATAAAATTGTCAAATTTTCCACCTTCACCATAAGATCTACCTTTCTCTCTCTAGTATTGACCACCTCTACCTCTTTATCTTTGTTCATGCTTCTTTGTCAAGATCTCCTTGGCCTTTAGGGAATATTGGTATGCTTCTTGCACACATTCCAACTTCACTAGACTTATTTCATCTTGAGTTAGAGATCTCAATCCATTTATGTACCTTACAATTTTCTCAACATCATCATCCACATGTCCAAATCTGATGTCCAATCTATAAAATTCCTCGATGTACTCTTTCATAGTCATGTCCTTTTGTCTCAAATTTTGCATCTTTCTCAAGAAGCTAACTTGGTAATCAATAGGAAGGAATTTTACTTTACCTTTTTCATCATCTTTGGCCAAGCTCTAATTTTTTCCTTTCCTCTCCTTTGTCTATTAGTTTGCAAATGTTCCCACCATAGTGATGCATGACCTTTCAGTGTTGTAAATGCAATTTTTAGCTTGCTATTATTAGGAGTGTTTTCATACTCAAAGAAGTTCTCCATATCTAAGATCCAATCTGATACAATATTGGTATCCAATTTTCCATCATAAGGAAAAAATTCTATAATAGGCTTTGAATTATCCCTAGACAACACTTTCAACAACCTTTCTTCATCATGGTCTTCTACATGTTCTGGGTTAGGGTTTGGTGCTACTACTTCATCATCACTTACATCATCAAGATGTGCTCCTCTCCTCTAGGATGTCTCCATAGCATCTAATCTAGCTACAATTTTCATCAATTGATCCAATATAGCACTATCAACATTTCATCTACCACAAACCATTTTTAAAAATTAGGTCCTAGAAGATTGTAATCCTCTACAATTTATAGGTCAAATATGTAGCTCTGTCACCCTAAAACCAAATCTATAATAGGGTTCTACATGATCCAATCACCCCAAGTATGAAACTCAAGCTCTAATACCACCTGATGCAAGGAGGGATGAATATAACTAGGACCAAAGGCACACCAATATATCCAATCCAACCTGCAAGAGTTAACATAGTGGAAACAATACACAAGAACAACACTAGGGAGGGAAGAACAAAATATTTCTTATAGATTCATCAAATGATCAACATACATGCATAGCTATAAGGCCTTCTGGGTTATGTCTAGATACAAATAAATTTAAATCTAAGATTGAGTATCAAATTCACACTTTCTAGTTCTACTCCCCAATCACTTGGCAAACAAAGAAGCTTGGTAACCAAAGGAATTGCTCACCACCCAAAGGATCACTCAACAACCAAAGACTTAGCATTAACTAAAGAACTCATCAAAAACTCTAAAAATGAACCAAAAGTGGAGGATTACAAGGCAACCTAGGATGCTCCTACATCAACTTTTATATTAGTACAAAAAAATTTGGTACCATCCCCACTATGGTTTTCACTCTGATTAATGGTTTCCCTAGTTAACATATATTGTTTTATTGTGCATGTGTATCTTCTTATGGTTGCTAGTTATATTGTTCACATGGTAAAGGATTAATAGGGATGATAAATACTTTAATACTTGGATAAATGGTTCACCCCCATCCCCCCCTTCTCATTTATCTTGGTAGAGTTTACTTTCTAACAATTGGTACTAGATAATCAATTCCTTGAGGGAAAAGCTTAATAACTTAAGGAGATCAATGGTATGATATTTCAAAAAGGATGGTCTTAAATTTTATGGAGTTAACTATGATAACTCGAAAGAAAAGAGATCAAGACTCATTTTATATTTATGGGTCCAAGATATTGGCTGATGACAAAGAATGAAGAGGAGATTGTGAAAGAAAGAAAACTCAAGGAATGCAGTGAAGTTAAAAGAGATATGTTTGTGTGCAACATGCTTGCCAAGTAGATAGTATTTTCAGCTCTTCCTAAAAATAAATATAATTAGGTAAAATCTTTAGCAACATCTCATGAAATTTCCAATTATGTTGTTTCCTATTTCTTCCCCTACTTCTCTTAGGTAGGGTTCTCTTGTTTTCATGTTTCATCTTAGTTTTTGGTTATGTTTGTAGTATTTTTTTGTTAGTAGGTTGAGAACTTGTGTTTCCCTCTATTTCTATTTGTTGGTTTTGCCTGGTTGGCTAGGTATGGACATTTTCCCAATTTATGGGATGAGGGTTTGGGGTTTCAAACTATTATGCTAGCCATTTTTTCATATGATTTCTAAACCTATTTATTACTAGATTTTTTTGAATTTCATGCCTTAAGACCAAATGGGTTTTATTTTCAAAGTATTCTAGTTTTGTAGTTTTTACCTCATTTTGCATACTCCCTTATTTTCTTGGGTTTTCTTGGCCTAATGTTGGTCGTGGACCTGGATCATCTATTTGGATACCAATCAGACTATTTTTGTACTTTTATGTTGCATTGGGATGTGTATTACATTCTTCCTTTCAAGCTTGTTTCGATTGAGTGATATTTTGCTTATGCTCTAATCTAGTCCTTGTGTAATGATCTTTGTAATGGTGATGTTTCATACATGAGAATGTACACATATATTTTTCAAGTGACTTATGAGGCCCAATATTTTGTGTTATTTTTGAGAGTTATGATCATTTGGGGTTGGGTTGGGAATATCCATTCCTTGTTAGGATTAAACCATAGATAGAAAATAAAAATTACATCCAAATATGACCAATAAAAAAAAATGATAGATCACACAGAAAAGAACACAAGGAACTAAGATTTAATGTGGTTCACCCAATCCCTAGGCTATGTCTACTAAACCAAAAATTTGATCTTATTACAATCCAGTGATTATAACCTAATTACAATCTATAATCCCTTACAACTCAATAGTGCCACAAGGACCAATTTCACATCACAACTTAATGAAAATACTTAACCCTAAGCCCTTTTAAATAAGTATTGTATGCCACTTTAGGGTTACAACATGTCGGTCATATGTTAGCCACAATGTTGGCCACAACCCAAACCCCAAAGAATTTATGAAGTATGTACAATACTTTCTTGATCAATCACCACAAACTAACAATCTCCCACTTGGGGACTGATCAGACTCCACACTAAAAAACAATCTCCCACTTCGAGACTAATCTTGTAGTAATATGACTACCACATTTGGCTCCCACTAGATCAAACCACCTTGAACTATGTTGTTCTTTTATTCATGTTCAGTCTAGAAGACCAATCGAAGCTGAAGAGGAGTTCAACTTCTCCCTTGTTACTACCTTAGTGAACATATCTACTAGATTTTCATTTGTATGTATCTTTTCCACTGTTAACTATCCATCCTCCAAAACTAACCAAATGAAATGGTACCTCAACTATATGTGTTTGGTCTTAGAATGCAGAGGTGAATTATTTGCAAGATGAATGGCACTTTAACTATCTGTGAACAAAAAATTATCCTTCTAAGGATGTACCAATTCTTCCAAGAAGAACTAAAACCATATCATCTCCTTGGTTGCCTCTATAGCAGCAACATACTCTACCTCTATAGTGGATAAAGCATTAATCTTCTATAACCTAGAGACCTAGCTCATAGCTACCCACCAATAGTAAAGACATAACATGTAGTACTCTGTCTGGTATCAATATCCCCTACCAAATCTGAGTCAACATAGCCCTATAAATTAGTATTAGAGCCCCCACAGTGTAAAAACATATTGGATGTACCTCTCAAATATCTGAGAATCCATTTGACTACATTCCAATGCTCAATTTCTAAATGACTCATATACCTACTAACAACTCCCACTGCATGTGCAATATCTAGCTTGGTACATACCATAGCATACATCAAACTTCCTATAGCTAAAATATAGGGTACCTTGGACATCTTATCCTCCTCTTTCTGTGTCTTAGGACACATCTCCTTAGTCAACTTCAAATGATCAGGTAAAGGTGTGCTAATAGCTTTAGCATTCTCCATAGAGAAATGCTACAACACCTTTTCCACATAATCAGCCTGAGATAGCATCATTTTTCTATTCTTCCTATTTTTGCAAATATTCATATTGAGGATTTTTTTTTCTACCCCCTAATCCTTCATAGCAAATGCATGTGCTAATTGGCTTTTCAGCTCCTTAATGTGATCCATGTTAGACCTAGTTACAGGCATAACATCAACATATAAACATAAAATAATGTAGTTATCATCATCCAACCTCTTAAAGTAAACATAGTAATCTAAATTACACCTATTATATCCATGCTCATGCATAAAACTATCAAATTTTAGATACCATTGTCAAGGTGCTTGTTTCAAGCCATATAAACTTTTCTTCAATTCACACACTAAGTTATCTTTACCTTTGACCTCAAAACCCTATGGCTGAGCCATATATATTTCTTCATCCAAATCACCATGAAGGAAGGTTGTTTTGACATCTAGCTACTCTAAATGCAAATCTTCAGTAGTCACAATACTTAAAATAGTACAGATAGAAGTCATTTTAACAACAGGTGAAAATATTTCATCAAAAACAATTCCCTTTTTCTATGCAAATCCTTTTATAACTAACTTGGCTTTAAATATTTTCTTACCTCCATCCTCTTCTTTTAACCTATAAACCCACCTATTTTATAAAGCCTTTTTACCTGTAGGCAACTTACACAAATCTAATGTCTTATTCTTCAGCAAAGAGTCCATTTCATCTTCCATTGTGGATTCCCACTAAATCTTAGTATCCACCTACATAGCTTCATCATAACTTTCAAGTTCACTAGCATCAGTAAGTAAAATAGAATACAAAGAGTGAGAAAATCTTTGTGGATGTCTAATTTTCCTTGTTGACCATCTAACATTGACTAGTGTGTGTGGTATTTGTTGTTGTGGTTGTTGCACATCATGAGGAATAGCTGGAACATCATCTTTTGGAGTATCATCCAACACTACATAATCATCTTCTTTCTTCTCATGTTGCTGCAACAGATCTTTGTGCAACACTTTCTCATTGAATATGACATCCCTGCTTCTTACAATTTTATGATTTTCAAAATCCCAAAGCCTATAACCAAACTCATTAATTCCATATCCAACAAATACACATTTCTTTGACTTAGCTTCTAGCTTGGTTCTATTTTTAGAATCTATGTGAGAAGATGCTTCACAACTGAAGGTTTTGAGAAAAGAATAACTCACCTTCTTACTAGTCCATGCCTCCTGTAGAATACCATAGCCCAAAGGAGTAGAGGGACCTCTATTAATCAAATATACAACAATATTGATAGCCTCCACTCACATGTGTAAGGGCAACCCAACATACAACCTCATGCTCCTTGCACATTCCATTATAGTTCTATTCAGTTGTTCAGCCACTCCATTTTCCTGTGGAGTCATTGGAACAATTTTTTGTCTATGAATACCATTAGTGGAGCAATAATCTTCAAATTCATGACTATAATACTTACCACCATTATCAAATCTGAGACATTTTAATTTTTTACTAGTCTCATTTTCAACCAAGCATTTTCATTTCTTAAAAGTTTGAAATACATCAAATTTCTGTCTAAGGAAATAAACCCATTTTTTTCTAGTTGCATCATCAATAAATGTAACATAGTAATGAAAACCACCAAGGGAAGATACTTGAGTTGGTCTCCGTACATCGGTATGCACAAGCTCTGATTTCTCCCTTTTATTTTCCTTCCTAGTCTTTGCAAAACTCACTCTCTTTTATTTTCCATACACACAACTTTCATAGAAATCCATATTAACACATTTCAAACCTGGTAAAACTTTCTTTGAATGAATTACTTTCACACCTTTATCACTCATTTGCCCAAGTCTGTTGTGCCGTAATGCTATATCAGAATCTATAGTAGCTATTTGTTCTCCCTACTCAACTGCAACAATTGTTCCTAAATATTCATTTTTCTCTAAAACAATTAAAGTAGAAGGAACAATATGACCTATACAAAGATATAATGTGCCTACTTTCAAACCTTTTTCTACTACAAGGGAACCTTTTGAAACCTTCCAATTTTTATCATTAAAAGTAACTACACAACCCTCATCACCGAGTTGCCTTGCTGAAATTAAATTCCTACTTAGCCTTGGAACATGTTTTTAATCTTAATTTTTCCCTTTCCAAAAGTCTAACAGGATTCATTATTCCCCAAATAAACAAGCCCAAAATCCCCTTGGACATAATCAATGAAATAACCTTTATGAGGTGTAGCATGAAATGAAGCACCATAATCTAGAACCCATGAATCATCAACACTTTCTAAAGATAGAAGCAAAGCATCCTCTTCGGATTTGTTACTTACCACATTTTCCTCCTTGTCTCCATTTTATTTATCTCTTTCACTTTTATTTCAATTCTAGCAATCTTTTTTTTTGTGCCCTGGTTTCCCACAGTACCAGTAGTCATTTGGTCCTCTTGATTGAGACCTCCTCCCTTTTGACTTTCCTCTTGATTTCCCAAAATTTCAAGAATTACTTCCTCTTTTGGTTATTCTACCCCTACTTTTTGCATTCAAAGCTCTTCTTGATGTAGATACACTTGAGGTTTTCCTATGAGTTTCCTCACTCAAAATAACACCGATCACATCATCATATTTTAGGGTACTAGATTCAGGAATAGAATTACTCACTATCATTACCAAGACATTCCAGCTTTTAGGCAAAGAACACAAAATCAAGAGAGCCCTAATTTCTACTTCAAAATTGATACCCACAGAAGATAATTGACTAGTGATAGTATTAAAATCATTTAAATGATCTGTAATAGATCCACCTTCTACCATTTTTATATTAAATAAATGCTTCATGAGAAATACCTTATTTGAAGCAGAGGGCTTTTCATACAGTGTTGCTGGGGTTTTCATCAATTCTTTTTTCATCTTTACTTTTGTAATATTAAATTCCATTGATGGTGCTAGGAATAATTGAATACTTCCAAGTGCCTTTCTATCCAAAAGATCTCATTCATCATTTGACATAGATCCGTGATTCTTGGCTTTTCCTTCCAACGGCTTCCATAAATCCTTCTAATACAGATAGTCTTCCATTTGCATCTTCCATAATTAGAAGTTCTACCCATTAAACATATCAAACCTCATCTTACCCTCATCTACCATTTCTCCCACTCAACCATGAGACTCCCACTCAATTGTGAAACTTTCCTATAGAGGATAACTGAAAAACAACTAGGCTCTAATACCACTTGTTAGGATTAAATCGGGGATAGAAAATAATAATTACATGCAAATATGAACAATAAGAAAAAATAATATATCACACAGAAAAGAACACAAGCCACCAAGATTTAACATGGTTCACCCAATCCTTAGGCTATATCCACCAAACAACAAGTCCAATTTTATTACAATCTAGTGACTATAACTTGATTACAATCTGTAATCCCTTATAGCTCAATACCACTACAAGAACCAATTTGTCATCACAACTTAATGAAAATATCTAACCCTAAGCCCTTTTATACAAGTATTTTATGCCACTTTAGGTTTACAACATGTTGGCCACAAGTAATTTCTTGATTAGTCACCACAAACTAACATTCCTATGGGCACTCATCATTGCATGAGCATACTTAGGGTAGCGTAGCATATGGAGGGGGCTTCTATCCCATAGCCTAGTGATCATTATGCCTAGAGGATTGGTAAAGGAAGCTTTAATTAAGTGATAATTAAATAAAATATTGGGTGGTACTAAAACTTAAGATAATGAAAAGTTTTGTGCTAGAGCCTTCCTTTGAGGAGTTGAATCTCTACAATCAGAGCTTGGGCTTTTTGATGCCAAGTGACTCTCCATAATGTTATCCCCTACATAGTAACCCATTGAGTGTCTAACTAGGACCTGCAGTATGTACATTATTTCATGATCTTGGTTTCAATCATCATTATTGTCTAGCATGAGTGTTAGCCATGGAAATCTATTTTATGTGTGTTTGTGGTTGGATGATTATCTCCATCAACACCATAAGAGTGGACCTATGGGCTTCATGTGGTTGGGAGGCATAGCTACCTTCACCATTGCTAGGGACCAGTGTACAAAGATGATGTATTATCCCAATGTGAATATTTATAGATGTTTGCACTCAATACTTTGGTTTCTAGAGTATGTTTTCTTTTGACTTGTGATTTCATTGAAATTCTTGTATATCATATTTAGATGATGTTATTTTAGTTGACACATTCAAGTATTATGATGTTTAGCATATGATTAAGTGATGAGATGATTAGTCAAATTATCTAATGCTCCACTTTTTAGCATGTTAGATTTCCTTATTTTTATGTTGTAACACATTTTAGTAGTGACATCCTCATAAGACAGCTCTAATGATCTAGTTAGTAGTTCAATATGTTACACATAGGGGGATAGCTAGGACTTTTCAGGTCTCATGATGCTATTATGCTTGGGAGGAATTGTGTATGAATTTTTTTTATTCTTGTTCATTACGATATTGCTTCTATACACTGCGATGTTGCTTTTAGTACATTCTTTCACTATTGATTTTGATGGTTAGTTGTTTATTTGTTCTCATCTATCTCCTTATTGTGCTCAAGTGTCCAAGCCTCAATTTGTGGATCTGGTACTCCCTAATGTGGAGGTTCTAACCTTGTTCTTCCTTATATTCCTTTGTTGTTAATGTTTCTTCTTTTATGGGTGACCATGTCTCAGTATAGGGCGATACTTTTAAAGTATCTCACACCCACAGAAGAATATCATGTGATACTAGAAATTATCGCACATCCTAAGGAGAAATATTGTGTGATACTAGAAAGTATCACATGTCCATTAAAGAAAGGTCATACAATACCTTTGAAGTCTCATATGGCTTGAGGAGAGTGTCACCTAAACCTTGAAAATGTCCCACTCCTTTAGAAAGTTCATACAATACTGGAGAGTATTGCATAGTATTTAATTAAAGTATCACCTGGGTCTTAGGAAAACGTATCTAGGAAGGGCACTTTTAGGTTTCACTGGATTTTTTTGGGAGGTTTTTGGCTACCCTCTTCAGTGTTCTTGAATCCCTTGGGATTGGCTTTTGAATTTGAAATGTTTTGGATTTGAATTTGATTGTGTTCTTTTGTGGTTCACCATTTTTGGTTAGTAGTAGCATTTGGAGATTTGTTGGTGTTTGGGTGTTTTTTTAGTCTCATTTTGCTATCTTTATGATCCTTGTATGTCGTATGTCATGTGCATCCATATTTGTTTGTTTAAAAAAGTTTTAAAAAATAAAAAAATATATTTTGGTTGATATTTATCCTTGTTCCAAGGATCTTCGGGCAAGGAATTACATGTTGTAAGTGTTACTTCATTTTTTAGGAGGGACATATTGAGGGAAAATATATTTGAGGTTTTATTTTCCTCATTTTTATCACTAATTCTAAATATGTTGGTGAGATCAGGTAGTGATCAAATAATGTGTAGGTTACAACTTGAACACTAGGGCAACCTTGAAATTTCACTCAACTAATGATATATTTTCTTAGGTACAATCTATCTAATCTTGAATAGATCCTCTTATTTAATCTATTGAAATTAGACCATCCAAACCAAATTTTTTTAGATTTTCCCTTCATACCAATAATTGGATTGAATAGTTTGATGTTACAAGTCATCCCATTCTCAAAAAAATGTTAATTTCCTCTCCATTCAAATGGAATTCCTCCTACCTTGTCTTGGATAGAAGTAATCATATTGAAATATCCTCCTAGAATATAAGGAACCTTGGGTAGCTCAACCAACCATTTCCATAAACGGATTCTATCATTGACCTCTTTGTGAGCATATATTGAAGAGACTCCAAAGGTGAAATAATTGTCTTTAAGGATGATCTAGATGGCTCTCTAACAAGGGGAAGTTCCCCAATTGTTCACAAACTTATCCAAATTAGGTTTTAAGAGTATATAGGTTCATCCCTTCCCCCTACAATGTCCTATAGAGAAACACCTTGCATCTTTTTAGATGCATTTTAGAGCAATGTCTAATTGGAACCCTATTGCTTTAACTTCCCATAGCATCAAAAAATCTACATCTTTGGTGTCTCTAAAAAGTCTTTTAACAATGTATTTTCTATCACGAGCTTTAAGACCCATGACATTCCATGAAACTAATTTCATACAACTTATTTATCCATATTAATGGCTACATCCAATAGGGTAAGACTAATCTTAAAAATTTAGAGAGATTGGTATTCCAACTCCTCTACTTTTTACTTAGGGGATTCAAATTAGGAGGCCTCCCTCTCTTCCTCTTGATATAGATATATTCTATAACACATAAGGGCTTAGTCTTACCACTCTTCCTAGAGATTCTCTTCATAAGAATCTCCTTTATTTAGTATACAAATCCATCTCTATTAGCCTCAAACTCTTCTACCTCCATATTCCCTATCTTTGTACCAAGAGTATCTTCATAGATTTGAGCCCCTCTAAAATCCTAAGCCTCTTCAAGTTCCATTGAACCTTCATCCTCTTACTTCTCTAGAGGGGAAGAAGAAAGGGAAAGGACCCTATCATTGGGTTGGTAATCCCAAATATTTGAGGGGGGTAGGGTAGGTATGGTGCCTAAGATGAAGATCATCTCAAAGCCATGGAGTTTATCTTCTTCATGAGTATCTCCAACACCTTGAAGATCAATTTTAGTAGGGGAAAGTAATATAATTTCTCTTGGGCCTTAGGAAATGTCTTAGAGATTGAATTACCAAAGGATCCTTTATCTTCTTCATGAGTATCTCCAACACCTTGAAGATCACTTCTACTAGGGGAAAGCAATAAAATTTCTCTTGGGCCTTAGGAAATGTCTTAGAGATTGAATTACCAAAGCATCCTTTCTCCAACTGCCTCTCCTTGAGAAATGGATAGGAATAGGGATCAGTGGAACTAGAGGGTTCAACAAGTAATTGATCAAACCTAGAGGGTTTCCTCTTAAGATAAAGCTATATTCTTTGAGTTTGCTCTTTATCTTTGATCTTGTCTAGTATAATTTTTTAGGCATTCTAATTGTTATGCCTTGGTTTGGTTTGCACCTTTTTAAGACCAAAATCAATGTCTTCAATTTACAGTAAGTTTTATAGAATCTTAGGCATGAGTTCAACAACTTGGTAGGGAGAAGTACTTGGTTTTAAAAAAATTGAGTGTATCAAGAGTCATGGAGAGATATTTAAAGGTATAGAAAAATGGGTTTGCAAAATTTTGGTTAGGAATACCATCAAAGTGAGGGTAGGGAGAATTTTTATTTAGAGGGAAAGTGTGCCCCATGTGGCATTCTTTCTACATAGGAAGCAAACATTAGAGATGCCTAAATAGGTAATATTACAATAGAAAGAAGTATTCTCATTTTTAAACTAGATTTTTAGACAATGAGATTCCCATATGAAGAATAATAAGCACATCAACATCAATATTTGGAATGAATTTATTTGATCTGTCAACCCTTTGGACTTTACCTAGGGGTGCAAGTGATTGGAGATAAAATTCCAAAGCAAGGGTGGAAGGTTATTAACCACAATCCATTTAGGAGACATGACAGAGAGCTTTTCTTTGTATGATGAATCAATTGACCAAGGGATGGCTCGAAAGCTACAATTCCCAACCTTCCAAAAACATATGTCTCTGATGACTTTCTAGGATTTGGTATTACAAAAAAAATAGATAAAGACCTTTCTGATACAGTCTACAATACAAAGAAATGAAAACTCAACTTATTTTCCTAGACTCTATGTAGCTAATAATACAATTAGTTATGTGAAGGAAGTCTGGTAATATCTAAAATGATGACAAAAATTGCACAACTACTAAGTTTACTCTTCTCCTAACTAATGGTTATGGTCATTTGCTTGTTAGGGAAAATGACAAGATCCATGGAAAAAGGCTCCTTACCTCCATGATCATTATTTCCTTCACACAATTATCACTTGATGAAGCACACTGCCTCTGGCAGTGTAGGTTATCCCTAATCGACATCTTTAAATGATCCAGGTTGTCCTAGGGTTGTTTCCCCTTGTCCATTACTACCAATACAGGGAAAGTGCTACTTACCTCCACGGCCATTATTTCCTTCACACAATTTTTTCTTAATAAAAACACTCCCTCTAGCAGTATAGGTCATCCCTCAACAATATCTTTGAATGATCTAGGTTTTTTGGGGGCTATTTTCCTTTGTCCATCATTGCTAGTATAAGATTCTCCTTGATCTATGCTAAAGATTTTGAGAAGGATCATTTGGAATCCACTACAGAATTAGATGCGAAATAATGGACTCCATCAGGATTAGCTAGTATGAAGGTTTTGTTAATTCCTAGCAAGGCAAAAGTCATTAAGCCTTTGTACTTAGGGGTTGCCTCTACATACAACTTGTAGAGCACAACCCTCTAAAAGGTATATCCTCATTAGGAAATTATTGGTTTAAAAAAAACACAAGTTTTTAAATTTTGCAACATAGATTATTAACAACCAACTTATGTCATTAAGGAGGAAGAACTACATATGCATGACCAATAATCCATACAACTAGATTTTATTATACATCAATGTAACATTAATATAATGTCTACTTTTTTCAAATAAGATTTAATAATAATTAATAATTAATAAAATTTATATTAAATTTCTTTTACTAATAAAATTTAATAATAATTAATTGATAATAATATAATAATTGAAATAAAATAAAAAATAGAAAAATTATAGTAATATCATTCATTATAATACATTACTAATATATTAAATATACTAAAATAAAAATAGATTAGATAAATAAATAATATAGTAATAGTAAACATTAATATTAAATTAGTATTTAATAAATAATAATATGTAAATAATTATTTATATTAAATTACCTTAATCAATTATAAAGAGAAAATTCTAATAATCAATTGGTAAATAAGAAAATGAGTTTCAAAGGAATTTATGGAGGCTCATTTTAAGATAATCATACCGAGTAAATTAATTACATTATTATCTATTTTTCATATTTAATAAAAAATTAGCAATGGATAAGTATAGTTTATTCACATAATTATCTAATATAATAATAATACTATTAGAATATTGTAGGATAAGTATATTATTTTTACATAGTTATTATATATAATATTAATATTTGAACATTGTAGAATAATTATCTCATCAATGTTTATCTATAATTCTGTCTTTCTAACATACGCTTCTTGTTTAACTTGAGAAAATCACTATTTAATTACACTTATTTGAATAATATAAGATATTAATTTTATAACATAGATTATTAAGAACTAATTTATGTCATTGATGAGAAACTTGAAAGAATTGCATGATCTAAACTACTATTTTTTCTTATAAATGACTGGGCCTTTTTTGCGAAGTGTACTCTTAATACATTATTTATTAATAGAAAAGGACTATTCATCAAAAGAAAGAAAAAAAGAAAAATAATAATCTATTAAAGAAATCTTATTATTAATATAATGATCAAAATAAAATAATAAAATAATATAATGTTGTAAGAAAATGTTGAGATAAAATGACAAAAGCAAGAAATCCAAGAAAGTTAGTAAAGAAATTGTTACCATAAATCAATTAACTTGAGATAAAGAGATATGTAGCCACAAGGGTTTTTGATCTTTTCTTTGTTACTTAAAAAATATATTTAAAACTTTTATTTTTTTCTATAAAACATTTTAATTTTAATTTTAGATAACAAGATAGTTATTTAGTTTATTATTAGTTAATTTGAGTAAATATTTCTATATAATTATACATTTATCTTGTTCAATTTATTTTTAAGTTTAATTTTTAATATTTTGAGCATCAAATTTTTTGTAAGTATGTCTATCTTTCCTCATTACATATAGATTTTCTATCTTTGTTGAGCAATTTTTAATTTATTCATTAATGACTATCTTTGTATTTGTGCCGCTTTATATACATTATTATATATTTAATATATTTCTTTTAAAAATATTCTTTTAACTTTAAAAAAATTTGCACAACTTTGATTGTATGTATTTTTATTTTTATTTTATATATAAAGTATTGTAGAAATCTTGACTATAATATAACCCAAGTGAAAATTTATACCTAATATATAATATCATAAAAACGAAATCAAACTTTAACTCTCTCTAATAATTTGAAGCTTATTTATTTTTATTTTATCTAATTTATTTAGATATATATTGAAATACATATATATCACTATATTTCAAACAATATAATATATCTTGCTATCCACTTAATCATTGCACCTCCATTTAAATATTGTCTTGCAAAAAATCATAATACAATTCCAATTACAAACAATGTGTTTGAATCTTGCCTCAAGGAGATTTAAATCTAGCTCATATATCCCTAAAGTTATGGATGGTCATGTTTTATTTATATACTTAAACTTGTTAACATGAGTCAACATGAACCAATTTCACAATTGTTTAAGTAATAAAGTTATGATATTATTATTATTAAAACTACAATTTATTCATATATCCCTAAAGTTATGGATGGTCATGTTTTATTTATATACTTAAACTTGTTAACATGAGTCAACATGAACCAATTTCACAATTGTTTAAGTAATAAAGTTATGATTTTATTATTATTAAAACTATAATTTATAGTGGATGTGATTTAGATGAGGTATTTTTGAACTAAATTATTACAAAAAAGAAAAGAAAAGATATTTATTAAAAAACATTGATTGATAGATATTTATAAAATTTAAATAGAATTATTAAAATTTAAAAAATTAAATTATTTTAAAAATAATTGATTGGAAAATTCATAAAATTATTTTATTTAACTATGTATATTGTTACTTTCACAAATGTGATTACAATCTTTCATCTAATGTTAACAATAATTAATATATATCAAAATTAAATAATATTTGTCATTTATTGATTGTAGTTAAAGTTATATAGTTTGTTCTTGGTTAAAAATAAGTAATCATTCTAAGACAAAACTTTGGTTAAGATTACAATCAAGGTAAATAATTACTCTAAAATATTAAGTATAGTTAGGATCTTACTCTTAAGGTTAGATTAGGATTATGATTATCACGTTAGAAGTACTCAACAGATATGGTGGAGTAGTCAATCACTTTATAATGACAAAATACATATTAAAATTCATTTTAAGAGTTGTCCAACAAGGAGAACACTTTACGAAAATGTTATGGGGGGCAACTCCTCAAACCCTTATCTCTCCTAAATTAGATATTAACCTTTTAATTAGTGTAATAAGATTGAACAAACATTTTCCTAATACTATGAATCATAACCCTAAACCTATCCCCAACATTTGTTTTCTAGAAATCTAAATTTGTGTTGATTAAATATCTCAATCTAAGCTATCAAGCATGAACATGTGCACTAATGAATTCAAGAATGCACACATACATATGCACATAAATATATGCATATGTGACATCTCAAATTTCAGATAGAATGTGATTTTTATTATGTTTGGTGACCCTTCACAACAAGTTAATCACCACTAATAAATAGTAGGAGGCTAAACTCAAAAGAAAATAGACCTACATGAGAGATCTCACCTATGAAGTATATAAAACTCATAATGACAAAGATGAAACTATGGGATAAGTTGAGATATATGTATGTAAAAAAATGGAAAAAGGAAGACAAAGCTATAAAATAATATATAGATTTTTATTTAGTAAAATGGAAGAGCTCAGATAATTATATAGAGCTACACTAAAGCATAATGAAAGCACAAAACTAGATTGTATATACATAGTACAAAACTCATTAATTATTAATCACAAGAAATAAATTTGAGAGTAGTAATTTAGTAGATTATCTACAAGCTTTCATTCCAAATATGATTGATGGACTACTTCTTAAGCCTAAGTAAGAATGTTAACCACAAAATGAAACAAAACAAATTTAGAAAATGAATACATTTAAATAAGAAAAAGACAAAATGACAAAATAATATGGATCCATCCATGTCCATGTTGCAGCATCTTAGAATGTGCCAAACTGTTCAAAAGAAAATTAAAAAGATCTTATTAATAATGAAAAAAATGATTTTGAACTCAAAAATAGTCTCAGTGATAATTTTTTTATTCTAAATCATTTCACTGGTCTTAACACTAGTATACTATTTATAGAACTTTACAATATACTAAAAAATAGCAAATAGCTCACCATAAGTCTGTACTGAGGCTCAAATATATTCAATGATAATTTTTGAGATGAAAGCACAATGTTCATAACAAATAGAGACTATATATGAATATGCACCCTTGTTTTCCTTCCTCTCCACATATTCCTCAATAATTTTTAAATTTATAATATTGCTCAAAGTCAGATTAAGAGAAGGAAATTAATATATCAAAAGAAAATTCCTTTCTAGCATTTTGAAAAGAAAATGAGTCTAGAAATAATAATATGAGAAATGCTCTTTATTTTCTAAATAACTCTTGATGTGATTTGACATTGTCTCTTTATTGAAAGAGGTTGCATTTACTCAAACTAAACTCAAGTCATGAAATATTGAAATTAATTTATTAAAAATGTTGAGAGGTTGACACATAAAGTAATAAATTAATAATTGAATAAAAGAAAAAAACTTGCAAAGTAAATAAAAGTGTCTTTATATTTTACTTTAATGGGTAGTCACATGATCATAAAACATCTTGAAACATAAAGTACAATCAAAATCATTACTTTGTTGCACTCTAACTCTATCAATAGAATCGCCATGTCCCAACATAAATTGTTTGTCAAAATTAGAAATCGCTTCTTGCATAGGAAATTTGTTGTGAATATGAACAATGCTAAAACATTACAATTGTCAAGTCTAAAGTTATTAGAAGAAGAAAATAGATGGAAGCTACTAAAATCAAACATCATTCACTTTAATGATTAATAGAGAAGAAGAAAATAGATTTAAAATAGTAAACTTAAACATCATTTAGTTTAAGCATTAATAGCAACAAGGACATAGATCCTTTATGAAACATGATTTCTCTAATTTTTTATTAAAGAAATTGAATACTTGGAAAGATCAACATGATGTCTAGATATATGTGCTTCTCTAACATCATTGTATCATTCTAACTACAACAAATGTTAATATATTCGCATAATTATCTAATGTAATAATACTATTAGAGAATTGAAGGATAAGTATAATCTATGAATCACATTATTATGTTATGTAATAATACTATTAGAGCATTTTAGGATAAGTATAATTTATTTAGATAATTATCTTATGTGACCATACTATTAGAACATTGTAGGATAAATATAATCTATTCATATAATTATCCCCTCAATGTCTGTCCACAATTTTGTCTTGCTAAGTTACACTTCTTGTTTAACTCAAGAAAATCATTGATTTGAAAAAGAAAAACATAAACTTTTAATTTTCATAATATAATTTATTAACAAGTAACTTATGTTTTTATGAGGAAAACCTTCATATGTACAACTAGCGATGCAAATTATTATATTTTCTAATAAATAAATGAAACACTTATATAGTATTTTTTTAAAATATGATTTAAAAATTAACTATTAATTAATTAATAATATAATGTATTATTAATATAATAATTGAAATTGAATAAGGCAAGAACCTACAAAGCATTGGTAAATTGTAAGCTTCTCATCAGGGAGGTCTTGGGTTTGAATTTGCTCAAGATTAACACATAATAATAATTGATCTTAATAAAAATAATAAATGAATAATAAATAATCTAGTCTTTAGTCGATTAGCTATAAAAAAATATTGAAATAAAATAATATCCTACAATAATATTATTAAGTCTAATATATTATTAATACAATAAATATAATAATATCAAAATAGATTAAATAATATAAAAAAATTTAATCAGTAAATGGTTGGAGCCTATATTAATTATTGTTTTTTGTTGTAATTAATTTTTTTTCTTGATTAGTAAACGACTAAAGCCCAGCTTAATTGTTATTATTTGTTTGAATTAATTATTATTATATGTTAAGAAAAAGTAGATTCAAACCCAGGACCTCCCACATGATTAATTGCACAACAGTTCGAATGTTTAATTTGCATTTTGACTTCTTTCTTGCAATAGGCTCTTTTAATTTATTTTAATGATTATCTATGAAATTCTACACAAACTACTTGTACAAAACACATCACTTAAAACAAAAAGATCTACGTGGCCATATTTTGAGAGATCTCAAGTACAAGGTGACAATCACATCTAGGATTTAGCTCTGATTAGATAAAACTAGTTACAAGCCAATTTACACTTTGGCAACATCCAACATAATATTTTTCTAATACAATATTCAAGTTGAAAAAGGCTAGAAGGTTGTTAGAATAAAGTACAACTACAAGGGTTTTCTCAACACTCCACTCATAGGCAACTATATCCACAAACAAGTTCAAGGAATAATTTCAAAATTCTTGGAAATATAAAAGAAGTAAAGGTAGATAGTGATTGACATATTTCAAGGAGAACATAGAATTTTCAAAATTAAATAAGATGTAATATTGAAAAGTTAAATTTATTTTTTTCTATACTTAGTATAACCAACAAACAAAACTATTTAACTCAATATGCCAAAGCAAGAAAATCCTTCGTTAGCCGACCCTACTCGGTAGATACTAACTCAAAGTGATTTTCCTATTTTAACCAAGTGAGCTCAGTTAACACTGCATATTCATAAATTTCCTTTGGTAATCGAGTGAGCTTGGTTAACACTAGTTCCATCCAACATTTCTTTTATTAACCAAGTGAGCTTGGTTAACACTCAACTTTTGCAAACTTTACTTTGTCACCTGAGTGAACTAAATAGACATTGCCTTTTGAACTAGGCAAACTCTAAAATGCTCGATAGAACAAAGAATTGTCTTCAATTCCCAAGTGAGCTTAGCGTACATTGAATAGCATATCACATTTTGTGTAACATCAAAGAAAATACACAATTAATCAATTCCTTCCAATAGAAAGGTCATAGTATGGGCAATCAAGACTCAAACTTAAGACATTGATACTTGACTCAAAACCATAAAGAAAAAGTTATGAACACAAACTTGGGCAACAGACTCTAATTCTTATATGGAATTGATTGAGAAAAACCATAACAATAATTGATACTCGAAGAAAAAAAAGCTAACCAATAAATTGATGTCTATTCTTTCAAAGGAGTTCAATCATTTGTCTATTGTTAATTCAAAGAGAATATCACATTCTTCAATAATTTTAAGTCTTAAATTACACTTTCAAATTTGTTTAAGTTGTTAAATAGAAATTACTCCAAGTTTTTTAATAGAACTCATCTATTAGTTAATATATGCTAGTTAAGCCAAACTTACCTCAATTGAGACTCCATAACATTTAAATAGTATATATTACTATTTGCAAACTGTTGGCAATTAATTCCAACTTACATGCATTAAATGCATGCTATATATTAGTTTCATTTGTAATTTGTGAAATTACCTTGTTTTTTTTGGTGAACTTTAGTATTAGGCCACTTGAATGACTACTTAATCAAGATTGTCCTCACCATAATTTGTGGATCACCTATTCTTTCTTTGGTGATCTTTAGTTATTTAGGCCAGTTTAATATATAGCTTACTAAGAATATTTTCGCCTTAATTTAATCTTTTAAATGGTGACTAGTTTTGTATATATCATATACTCATATTCAGATTGTATATCATCAATGATTAATAAGATTTAATTGTACAACAGTTCTAATGTTTAATTTGCATTTTGACTTCTTTCTTGCAATAGGATCTTTAATTTATTTTAATAATTATTTATGAAATTCTACACAAACTACCTATACAAACACCTCACTTAAAACAAAAATATCTACCTGGCCATATTTTAAGAGATCTCAAGTCCAAAGTCACAATCACATCTAGGATTTAGCTTTGATTAGCTAAAACCAGTTACAAGGCAATTTACACTTTGGAAACATCCAACATAATATTTTTGTAATACAATATTTAGGTTGACAAAGGCTAAAAGGTTGTTAGAATAAAGTACAACTACAAGGGTTTTCTCAACACTCCACTCATAAGCAAATATATCCATAAACAATTTGAAGGAATAATTTCAAAAATCTTGAAAATATAAAAGGAGTAAAGGTAGATAGTGATTGACATATTTCAAGGAGAACATGAAATTTTCAAAATTAAATAAGATGTAATATTGAAAAGTTCAATTTTTTTTTTCTATACCTACTATTTTATCTTATTCTCCTTAGCACCTTGGTAGTTATATCATTTTTTACTATGGTGCAGTTAGGTACAACTATTTTTTCTTCTAGTGGGAGAGGTAGAAAATATTATTTTAAATATCTCGATCTTTCTTGAAGAAAAATATAAGATCTTGGTGTTGAGTTAATCCCCACTATTGATTTTATAAGTTTTCTCTATTAAAGGTAGTATTTTTCTCCGTGGTAAAGTAAGTAGCGAGTAGTCAAGACAAGACAATTCTTGTAGCATTAGATTTCATTAATTTGAATTATTTTAATTGACATTTGGAATTAATGAAAGGTAAATGGTTGAAGCCTAGATTAATTATTATTATTTGTTTGAATTAATTATTATTATATGTTAAGCAAAGGTAGATTCAAACCCAAGACCTCCCACATGAGAGGCTGACATGATACTGTTGCATTGTAATTAATCATTTTTATGTCTCAAGTGAATTTGAACCCAAGACCTCTCATATGAGAGGCTCACAAGTTACCATTGTGTTGGAGGCTCTTGCCTAGATTAAATAATATAATTATAATTATAATAAGTAATAATATTAAATTAGTAATAGGTTAATAATAATATATAAATATTATTTATATTAAATTAACTTAATCAACTTTATAAAATAGACATCTAATAAAAATTTGGTAAATTAGGAAATGGATTTTAAATGATCATTTAAATACCTACTATTTGAATTTACTAGTTTGTACCTATTTTCTTTTCCTTTATTAATCATTAAAGTGAATAAAGTTTTTTAAATTTAGTAGTTACTAGCTATTTTCTCCTTTTGATGACTTTAGACTTGACAATTTCAGTGATTTAACCTTGTTGGTATTTACAACAACCTTCCTATGTTGGAAGCAATTTCTAATTTGACAAACAATTTATGTTGGGACATCGTGATTCTAGTGATAGAGTTGGAGTACAAAAAATGATGATTTTGACTGTACTTTATGTTTCAAGATTTTTTATGATTGTGTGACTACTCCAAGTATATATTCATTCTATCTTACATGTCTCTTTCAATCCATGGACCATAGTAAAATTGAAATTTTAAGAAATCACATTTTTCTAGTTCTATATATATTGGTTTATTTGTCCCAACTAATGCTAACCTAGAAAATCTAGGTAATAAGTGCCTAGTGTGAATATTAGTTTTACTTTTAGATTCTAGGACATACCCTTTAACGTAAAATATAAAGTTACTCTTATTTACTTTGCAAGTTTTTTATTTCATTTAATTATTGATTTATTACTTTATGTGTCCACCTGTCAATGTCTTTTAGTAAATTGATTTTTAGATTTTAGAACCTAAATTTAGTTAAAGTAAATGCAACCTCTTGCAATAAAGAAACAATGTCAAATCACATCAAGGGTTATTTAGATAATAAAGATCATTTCTCATATTAATTTTTTTGGATTCATTTTCATTTTGAAATGCTCTAAGAAAATTTTCTTTAAATAATATATTAATTTCCTTCTCTTTGTATGAATATTAACAATATTAGAGATTTAAAAGATTATTGAGGATTATGTTGAACAAAAGGTAGAGAAGGATGCTTTAATGCATCCATGACTTCATATGTTGTCTCTATCTGTTATGGACATTGTGCTTTCAGGCCATAAATTATCATTCAATATATTTGAGCCTCGGTATAGACTTATGGTGAGTTATTTGTTATTTTCTAGCATATAATAAATTTCTATAAATAGTAAATTAGTGTTAAGATCAATGAAAATTCTTTATCATGAAGATTTCATTATTGAAGCTATTTTTGAGTGGAGAACCATTTTCTCCATTATTAATAAGATTTTTTAAATTTCTTTTGAACAATGTCTATACATAGATTCTGAGATGTTGCGAGATGGAAATGGATGGACCCATATTACTTTGTCATATGTTGTTTTTCATTTTATTTTTTTCTTAATTAAAATATATTCTTCTTCTAAATTTTGTTTTGATTCATATTTGCTAGTTAACATTCTTACTCAGGCTTATGAAGTAGTCCATCAACAGTATTCTGAATGGAAGCTTGTAGATAATCTAACAAATTACTACTCTCGGAATCTTTAATTGTGATTAATAGTTAATGAGTTATGTATTATGTTTATATAATCTGATTTTTTTTCTTTCATTTTTCTTTAATGTGGCTCTATATAATTATTTGAGCTCTTCCATTATAATAAAATAATATCATATAGTAATATTGTTAAATATAATATATTGTTATTATAATAAATATAATAGTATAAAATAGATTAAATAAATAAATATTATTATTATTATTATAATAAATAATAACATTAAATTAGTTATCAATTAATAATAATATATAAATAATATTTATATTAAATAATTTAATCAATTTTACAAAAGAGACATCTAATTTACTATTAGTAAATCAAGAAATGAATTTTAAATAACTATTTAAATACCTACTATATAGAATCCTATTTAAATGAATTTTAAATAATATAATATATTTATAGTATATTAATTGAAATAGAATAATATAGTACTTAGTATAAAATAGTATAATATACTAATACTAAATTAACTTAATCAATTATAAAAGACAATTTTAATAGTAACTTGGTAAATAAGGAAATGAATTTCAAAGTTTTTTGTAGATGCCTATTTTGAGAGAATTGTGAAAAATAAATCAACTATCTCCCCTATTATCTTTATGTATTAAAATTTTGACAATATCTAAATATAATCTATTTACCTAATTATCTAATATAATAATATTATTAGAGTATTACAGGATAAGTATAATCTATTCACATAAATATTTTATGAGACAATACTATAAGAAAATTGTAAGATAAGTATAATTTATTCAAATAATTACCTCCTCAATGTTTATCCATAATTTTATCTTTCTAACTTACACTTTTGGTTCAATTCAAGAAACTGTAATTAATGACATTGATTTGAAAAATTTATAATTTTTTAAATTTCAATAATGTAGATTATCAAATACTATCTTACGTGATTAATCAAGAAGAACTACATGATTAAGAATGCTAGATTTGTTTTATAGATAACTATAATATTTATAACTCACTTTTTGAAAAATGAGATTTAATCATAATAATTATTATATATTAATATAAAAATTAATAATTAATATAATAATTAAAATAAAATAATAAATTAATATAAAATAATAAAATTTAGAAACATTATAAAGAATAATATATTATTAATAAAATAAGTATAATAATCAAAAAATAAATTAATAAGTAAATAGTATAGTTATAACTATAATAAATAATTATATTAAATTGAATTAATTAATAAAAAAATAGATTTCTACTAATAAATTGGTAATATAATTCATTAATAATATAATAATAAAACTAAAATAGATAATTAATTAATTTTAATTAAAATAATATATAAATATTATTAAGTATAAGATATTATTAATATAATAAATAAAATAATATTAATTTAAATTACATAAATAAATAAATAATATAATTATAATAAATAATAATATTAAATTAGTAATTAATTGTTAATAATATATAAATAATATTTATATAAAATTACCTTAATCGGTTATAAAATATATTTATAATAATAAATTAGTAAATAAGGAAAATGAGTTTCAAAGGACTATCTTGTCCATGTTAAGAGAATCATGGGGAATAAATTAATTGTGATCTTGTCGATTGTTGTTATATATTAGAATTTGAAGTATAAATATGTATAATTTATTTCCATAATTATCTAATGTAATAATACTATTAGAATATCATGGGATAAATAAAATATTTTCATATAATTATCTTATGTAATATTACTATTAGAGTATTGTCATATAAGTATGATCTATTCAGATAATTATTTTATATAATAATACTATTTGGGTATTGTAAGAAAAGTATAATTTATACACAATTATCTCATCAATGTTTATTCATAATTATATCTTCCTACCTTTTATTTGACTAAAGAAAATCATTAATCAATGACACTAATTTGGAAAATATATAAGCTTTTAACTTTCATAACATAGAATATTAACAACTAACTCATATCATTGTTGATGAAGAACTCCATTTGCACCACAACTAATCTTAACTTTAGTAAATAATATTAGATTTTCTTATAGATAAATGTAACATTTATATAATGTCATTTTTTTTAATAAGATTTAACAATAATTAATAAATAATAATATAATTTCTCATTGATATAATAATGATAAGATAATATAATATCGTAATATTTTATTTTATTTTTTGGTAAAATTGGCAAGGCCATTATACTTATTATAAAAGCTGCTTTGGAAAAGCTCAAGGGGGGAAGAAGTAGGAAGAAAATGCAAAAACCTCAAATCCTAAATAGAAGCATTATCCTTTACATGAGTCTATAAAAATTCTTCATATCCCCATTCTAAGGACAATTAGTAGAAAATTTATAATATTTATAATATATCTTTTTTTTCAAATAAAAGTTAATAATAATAAGTAATAATATAACTTGTTATTAATACAATAAATAAAATAAAACAATAAAAAATTTATTGTGAAATAATTCAATATAGTTATATTAGTAAAAATAATATAATATTAATAAAATAAAAAAAATAAAAATAAAAATAATATATATTTTGTGATCTACAAGAGGCTGAAGACAAGGTTAATTTTTTATTTTTTTTGTGATTAATTACTATGATTATTAGCTAAGCTCATGTAGATTCAAACACAAGACCTCTGAGATAAGAAACTTATAATCTATCATTGTATTGTAGGCTCTTGTCTAAATAAATAGTATAATTATAATAAATAATAATATTCAATTAGCAATCAACTAATAATGATATATAAATAAATATTTATATTAAATTATCTTAATCAATTACAAAACATTCTAATAGTAAATTGGTAAATAGGGAAATGAATTTT